>VZSE01002721.1:587782-669569 GCA_013398275.1 Promerops cafer | reverse complement strand
GGGTGCTGCCCGCCGCGCCACCGGCAGCCCGCAGCCCGCCGCCGCCGCCCCCGGGGTTGCGCTCCGCGGGGTGACAACGCCGAGCGCGACTCCGCGAGCGGAGACGCCGCCGCCGCCCGATCCCGCTACCTTTGTGCCCTCCCAGAAACCGGCGAGAAAGCGAAGCAAAGCCCCGCGCCGCTCCCTTACCTTGCTGGGCAGAGAGAGAAAAAGTTGAAGCACTCTCCTTCTACACCTCCCTCACTTTTTTGTTTAAATTTAAATGTTTGAAATTTTGAGGGCTTGTTTTTGTTTTTTTTAATTTCCCCCTCCCTCCCCTCACGCCGAGCACTGCGCTCAGGCAGACCCTCCCGACGCCCTCGGTGCCACCGTCTCTCTCCCTCCCTCCCTCCGGGTCTCGGTCTCTCTCTCTCTCTCTCTCGGCGAGAGAAGGGGAGGGGAGGCGAGGGGAGGAGAATGGGGCGGACCCGCAGGTGCCGCCCCTCCTGCTCTGTCAGCGGGAGGAGAGGGGTCGGGGTCGGCAGGCGCGGGGAGCGGGTGGTGCCCGCGGGAGTGGCGCGCTCAGGTGCGGGGGTGTCCGGCGGCAGCGTCCCCGGCCGTGCCCCAGGGCGGCGGGGCTGGGAAGGGGGTGCCAGCGCCCTGTCAGGGACTGAGGTGATGGAACGGGCGCTAGTGTGGACATGAGTTAGGGGAGGAGGCAGGTGGAGAGCAGTGAGGCTCCAGACGTAGCGGCCGGTACGCGGTGAAGACGGAGCGAACTGGGCTGCTTCCAGTCTGTGAGGGAAGAGGCGAAGCCCTGCACTGAGAGGAGCCAAGCTAGGAAGTGTCAAAATCCTGTCGGATATCCAGCGTGGCTCGGTGGCCGGTAGGGCAGAAGATGGCACTGGGAGTGCCATCTGCCCTGTGAGAGACGGCTCTGCAGTTCACGCTGGTCAGAGCTGTGGGCAGAGCTGAAATTTGGGCGGGAGGTTCACCTCATGTTGTGTTTCGGTTTAGTTAGCAATGGAGCTGGTCCAGGAGTGCTGAAGTAGAAGCTGAAGGGATTTAACATGCTAGGAGGTTGCTGGATGCAAACAGGAGAAGGGCACTCTGAGTATATTTGTGTCTGATATTAAACTGAACTGATATTTTGTCTCTTACTTAGTTGAGGTGGGTAAAGATGAAGGTGTCTGATTGTGTTGGAGAGATTGGAAACAGAAGGATTTGGAACATTTAGATCTGTAAATTGCGTCCAAGTGGGTGGGGAAGAAGCGGGTTTGGATTCTTGGTGTGTACAAAGATGAAGGTCAGACAGAGCAGGAGCATGGGAAGGAGACTAGAAATATAGCCAGGTGCTCTGAGGGTAAATACCATTGAACTGTGGAAAAATTATTTTGCGTTTCCTTCCTTTTGCCTTGGATTGGTTAAGCAAGAACACAAACCATCTCCCTTTTCACTTTTCACAGGACATATTTCTTGAGAGCTTTTCAAAAAGTCTCATCTCTTGGGACCACAGGGCTCAATCCTATGCTATGATAAAAGTGTTTTATCTTTCTGCTTCAACACCTGAGGAAAAAAAAGGTACAGTGACAAAAAAGTGGTAGTGCTTGTTCATTTTCTTTGACAGGAACCTACTGCAGTGTGACATTGAGAAAAAGAAGTCCAGTACTTTTCTCACATCCTTTTCTTTTGTACTTGCTGGTTAAAACACTAAGTTCCAGCATCCTTTCCATCAGAAAGTGGGAGGGAAAAAAAACTGTCCATAGCCCTTGGAGAAAGTAGGGGGGACACAGCAACAGTGTGGCACTGCAAAAATGCTGCTTGGTCCAGAAATGAGAACAATTATGGCAGGAGAATAAATGTAAGGAAGTTCTGGAGCTCATGGCCATAACCAAGAGTCTGATTAATGCAGAAAAAGGCTAGACTCATTTAATGTTCAAAACCAAGGCACCTCCCAAATAAAGCTTTGCAACTGGGTTGTTCACTGGCTACTTTGATTCTGATTTCATGCAAATTTTATCTGAATAGCTACATCAGTTGTCTTTGAGAGGGCTATTCACAGGCTCGATTTGCTTAGAGCTGGGCTTCTTCCATAGATTACCTGAAGACACGCTACCTCCATTAGCTTAAACATCTTGGTATCTCTGTATTTATAAAGTTGCTAATAATATGACCCTCAACAATGGGTAGCTAAAAATTTAGTTGAATCAGAGTTTAAGAGAATTTACCAAATCACGTCAGGCTTTAGGATCAAACTTTGTCACTTTGCCAGTTCTAAGTGGTACATTTTTATGCTGTGTATGTCAGCTCTGCTATTGATACTAGACATGAATATAATGGAATTTAGTAATGTCAGTGTCAGTCCTTTTGAGATAATGTTGCCATATGGCTCTGGACAGATTTAGATAGTAACTATTATTGCTATTAAAGGTTTGTGAGAGATTTGAAAGCATATCAAGGTGCCTGTATAATACTATGCTATAGCTTATGATAACTCTAACTCAGATTACTTAATTATATCTAAATTGATCCCAGTAATTGCAGTCTAGATTTCCCTCAATACTTGTGTTTGAATTTAATCAGATATGTACTGAATGAGTGCAGATTATTCTGGTAGCTTTAATGCAGTAACTCTTTTCCTATTTGGACGTATTTTTGTTTTGCTTTTTTGAAAAGGAAGAGACGTTAATTATAGGTTTTCTTATAACTTCTTATTTTGACTATCAACATTTACAGCTTGTAGGGTGGTTTCATCTGTACCATCTGTGGGCCATATTGCACATCAGATGGCAGGATAAAATCTGAAATGAGAACGTTTTGGGACATAAAAGTCTTTCAGGGTTTGAAGCCACAGTATTCTCAACACAAATATGCAGAGCCACTCATGTATCTGAAACAGAAGATGCAAAATGCCAAAGCAGCTGCTGGAGTGAAATAAAGGAGAGACCACACAGTTTGGGGAACATGATGGCGTCAAGAACAAAAGGACATTGGAGAGAACAAGAAAGTGCAACTTCAAGCAGCGAGAAATTGAATTCAATCATTCGGAATTATTGACAGCAGATATGCAGTCACACAGCAATTAGAGACTCACTTTGGGAATCAAGGTCAATTAATACTGAGGTAAAGAGGCAGCATCAAAAAAAGCACCTTGTTTAGCAAACAGCATTTTCTGATTGCTGACTAGGCAACATAGAAGAACATTGTCTATCACAGGTTGGGTTTTGGTCATTTTCATACTCACAAGGCAAGATACCATCACCTTTATTCTCTGTAAAGGCCTACTGTATAAGAGCACTATATGATACTACACTTTGTGCAAAGATTGATGGGCCACTGCCCAGTGGAACTACAGAAGCTGATAGGTATCATTCAGACCTGAGCCTTCATTGTGTATTGCGTTTCACTCTGCACGTAAGTGAAAGTCTCTTCACTTTCTGTGTATTTGGTGGGTTTGAGATCAATAGGGATAAGGTCCTTTATGATATAGTGCTCTGGAAGTCCATTTCCCTCTTCCAAGCCATAAAGGCAAACTTCCAACTTTTTTCTCAATCCTACAAGCAAAGGTTTTAAGTTCATATTAGATCATTCTCTGAACTGCAGCTTGTGTTTATTCTTGTCATGCCTGTTACATTTAAATATTCACTGACAATCTGATGTATCCAGCTCCAGGAATTAGGTTTCAAAAAACACAAAGAAATAAACAAATAGTCACACAGGGGAACTCTCTGCTTTAATTTCTTATTATTTGTGAACTATTGATTTCATACATACTAAACCCAGTAATTTCTATCCTGTTTTAGTTTAAATGTTTTAGTTGATCCAGCCTATGAAACCTTTGGTATTAAATTTTGCCTGAATGAAGTGTCTGAATTCCACAGACCTGGTATTGTCATCGTTAAAATCTGATTTTGTTTTGATTTCTTTTTTGGGGCTAAAGTGAATCCCACCATTCTGATGGGTAATTCTGGTTTGAACCTTCTAAATAATTTCTATCCTTCTGTATGAATCACCAGTGATCTTTTAAGGTTCATTATACTTTACCCCTTTATTATTTTGATGTGAATTATCCTTTTGCTAGTTGTAATAATGTAAGTGCAATCAGTAGGACTGATACTATTTGTTCTGTTTAACATTGAGGCATTTATGAAATGAGCTATTCCCCCAAAAACATTTATTCTAAATGGGTGAAACAAGTGAATAGGATGAAACAGAAAGCATGAGATGGAGATGGGGTGTGAAAGTACATAAAATTAGATGTCTTTAATGCAGACAGTCTGAGGGCAGAGCTAAACTGAATTCAGATCTGATGTTTAGACACTGCTGTAATTCCAATTCCAAGTCATCATATCTAGGCTTCCTTATCACTATTATTTCATGAAAATGTTTTTAAAATCCATATTTTGGCATCCGTGTTTTTAGCATGAATATTTAGCACACCTCCTACCAAAAAAAAATTGATAGTGCACAGCAGGATGAAAGAGACGAGTGTTTCTTACAATTAGTAAGGACATACTTGCTTTATCTTTCCATTACTCACGCCACAGAAATTGAGCAACTTATTATCAGGGTTTTCTGGAAATTCAGCAGTAGTACATAGTCAGTGTCAGGCATATACTTCCTATTCCTTTTTTATTTTAATAGGACTTTAGGTAATTTAGAATGACCACTGTTAATGAGAGAATCACTTCACAAAAAGAAAAGGATGGTTGTAGAAAAGTCCTGGAGTTAATCACTTAGATCTCAGTCACACTGACTCTAGAAACTATAACAGAGTCTCCATTTTTTAGAAGCTTCTATAAAATATTTGGTATTGCAGTGTCAGCTCTGGTTTACAGATTGGTAACTGTACAGCATCCATCATGAAAGGCACAGCAGGATGCCATTTCCTTTGCTAGGAATCCTGTCCTTAACAGCAGCCTGAACACCAGCTAAAGGGAAAATGCACTACATGAGAGACAGTGTGTCTCTTCATATTTTTCTAAATAATTTTGTTTCAGATAATGCAGGGAAAAAGGACTACCTCTTTTTGGTACTACCACATGTATTGCAAAAAAATATATTCTCAGTTAAGGAAAACCCTGTAAGTGAGCACTTGTCAAAGATGACTCTCTACATAGTTTTTATGTTTTCTTTTTTCTTAATACAAATTTTGATGTCATATTTCACTTTCAGAATTCACTGATCTTTCAGTGAATCACGTTTATTAGCTATTGATCAAAGAATCATTTTTATTACCTCATCTGTGCATTACTTTAGAATGTAGCTGAGTAAAATGAATCACACAGTGTGAATTCAGATTTTTGGATGGAGCCTGGTTTTTATATACCATGTGATTAGCACAATCCATTTTGATCTCTTTCAGTGAGAAGATACAGACAGATTTTTTACTATACAACAAAATGTTATCAATATTGCCATCATTTTTAAAAGGGAAATTAAAAGCATGGTGACTGCTTGAAATTATTCAAGAAGTGTTTTCTGATTGTAGTTGGATTTGTTCACTTTAAGTACATTATAAAGAATTTCCATGTATCTTTGAATGCATGGTTAGTATACTCATGAGGCCCATTGATCAAAGACTCATTTTTTTCCCCAGGGATATCTAGATATAGATTAGTCTTTTCTTCATCAGGAAATACTATTAAAAAAAAAAAATTTGCCAAGGTTACTTAGCTAATTGTATGTAACAAAAAGTAATACTACCTATTGTTTAAATGTTTTCAAAGTGCAAGACCACATGAAAAGCAATCTCAACAAAATGGAAAAGGTATGCATAATACTGACTATTCTATAAGATACTCCAGTCTGCTCTGGATTTTTCACCATGGGTTGCTCCTTCAGAGAAACTACCGAAACTTAGATCCATTACTCCTAATTGACACATCTCCATTGCCAAATGCATCTAATCGAATCAAATTATTTTATAGGCTAGAGTGAAATAATCCTTTTAAATAGGGCTTACCTACTGAGGAGGCAGTCTTGCCTAACTTTTAGAGGTATAAAACTTGAGATCTAATCTATCTTTATTTATAGACAGTGAAAACGACTTGCCAGTTTCATCCCATTCTTAAATGAACACCTTCAAAAGGCAATCCCTCTTCTCTTGTTCTCATTGACTTTTGAGAAAGTTTAGAGACCTAGGTTAGACTATGCACCTACACACTGCCAACACTGGGGGAATGTGGACTGTCTCCTTGGGGTCACTTGATCATTTACCACAGGGATATAAAAAAATTTCTCCCTGTTGTTCACCATTTGACTTGCACAAGAGAACCACTCACAGGCTGGCTGTGATTCCCCAGGCTAGTTAGTCATATACAGCAAAAAGGTGAGTTGCAGTTTCGTATAAGCATTTACATTTAGAGCTTACAGAGGTGGGGGGTTTTTCATGGCATTGACGTGGTTTGAAGAGTAAAGCTCAATGGTTAGTTTTTTAAATTCCAAATTTGCAAAGTTTCCTGTGGTTGTTATCAGTAAGAGAAGTGACTCTAATCAAAGTTGGTAAAGAATCATAGAATAGTACTTTGGGTTGGAAGGGACATTAAAGATCATCTAGTTCCAACACCCTGCCATTGGCAGGGACAACTTCCACTAGACCAGGTTGCTCAGAGCTCCATGCAACTTGGCCTCTTTAGTGTTGGTTGATGTTTGTTGAGGTATTTATTCTGAATCCAGCTGAGGAAATGGCAATTAGTTCCTTTGCTGTTTTATTTTTGCTTCCCTTTTCTTAAACAGATATTTGCACTGCATAAGAGGTGCTGCTTATGAACTACAAGTACGTTAACAATAGAGAGAAAATGGCCCTGAATGCATACTGGAGTCAAAACATGGAAATTGGTAATTTTAGAGGTGAAAAACAGTCATCTCAGAATTACAGCACCCATGTCTTTAGTGGAATGTCACCCATGGCTGAAGTGTAGTATTTGTAGTGCAAGGAATTTTTAGTGTTTTCCACTACCTATAATCTATGTAGGTTTATCTATCTAGGTTATCAAATTTTCATTTTGGTTTGGAACTTTGTTTTGTTTTTGCCAGAAAGTCACAGATGTGTTTGAGCTTTTGGGTTCTTACAGATGGAAAATACTTCTAAGGTGAGGTAGATAAGACTGCACAAGCCCTAACTATTCATGGGTTTGTCACTGTTCCCTTTACACAGAAAAAAATTCCAACTTAAAGCAGTCTATGGTAGAGTTCCTGGGCTTGTGTAGCTGCCAGAAGTAACAAAACTCCCCCAGTTTTCCTACTGGCTCCACACACATCATGGTAGACCAGACTCCCTTCCCAGTAAGGGAACTCAGTCCAGCATTCACTGCATCTTAACTGGCTCAAATGCTGTCTTAGTCTTGTGGAGCCAAACATCTAAGCTTACACAGATATCTACTCCCACATTTATAAAATCTCCATCTTCTCCAGAAAATTTTACAGAGATATGTGAACGCAGAGACAGCTTGGCTCAATTCTCTTGAAGCACAGAAAGAAAAATGGGTGTGTGCCATGGGGTGTGACCTGCCAGCAGCTGGGTTTTCCACAGTGAAGGTTTCCCACATAGCTTCAGAAACATGTCGGATACCTACCATCCCTCTCTTGGGCAGCTTCCAGGGTCTTGACACTGAGGTGTCTCAGCCTGCACTCTGCAGGTGTGCAGACACAGAACACTTTATTTAGTCATCTCCCAGCTGTTTCTCCAACAAAAGAGAAAAAGAAAACAAACCAAGTTAAACACTTCAGTATCTACATGCCTACAAATCTCATTGTGAAAAGAAATTTGTATGTGAATTATAATGTATTAATTACAAATACTTTTGTCCAACTACCCATCTTCTGTTTCTTCCTCTTTCTCTGCGTGTAACTTTCATGCGAGATTAATGTAGGTTAATGTCTCACAAAACTACTGGATTTAATACTGAGTTAGATTCATCTGTGTCTCAGGGAAATCAGCTGTTTCATCAAATTAGTGTAATTGTCCATCTTTTACTGTATTACCATCTCTCAAGCACATGGTACTAAAAAATGCACAGTGAGTTTGTTACGTTTGCTAACAACTTGCTGCAGAGCTTTTGGATTTCTGTGGGTCTTCTTGTGGCATCAGGGAAAGAGAATTGGTGGAGAGTGCCTACTAGCATTTTGAAAGCAATTTGGGAATGAGGTTTGTATGTGGGTTGGCCAGCAGGGAAGGCTGCTGCACTAACTCCCTGCATGCCTTTGCCCTGGAGTCCACAACAGCCAATTTATGGCCCCCAGTCCCTGCTCAGACATGTTTTGATCCTCATGACTGCAGCATGTAGTTTCAGGTCATGTTTTATTTACATATTGCTTTTTTGTACCAGTTTCTTGGTACGGCCTGACAGTGAAACAGACAGGATTGTGATTGATGTCTGCAGGGAAGGAAACGTGCCAGCCTGTTCTGCTGGTTAGAAACAGTTCCAAAAACAGCTGCTGTCCAGTCAAGAAAAGAAAGAGAGCAAGAAAATCCTGAGGGCTACAAAACATGAACTTATTAATGCTGTGGGTTAATCTCTATTCATTTCCCTTATTATGTGTTCATTGTATAGAATGGCCCATGTTCCAGTAGCTCCAGAGAAAGGGCAGACCTAGGTTATGCAAAACAAATTCCTCTGGGTTTTCCAGTTTGTTTAAAAAGAGTTTTTGTTCATCTGAATTAAGAAAAAGTCATTTAAGTCTCTTAGTATGTTCACTCATGATGTTTAGCAATCTATGAATTTATATGGTATTCCTGCCCTCCTTGGCTTTTTGGTTGGTTAGTTGGTTGGGCTTTTGTTTTTATCTTGTTTGGTTTTGGGTTTTGTTTGTTTGTTTGATTTTCCCTAGCCTGTGAGGAAGGTTTTTCCTCATAAATAAGTTCAGTTTTACGTAACGTTTTGTACTTGAAAGTCGAAGGATTTTCTTGGGTTTTAACACCCCCAAATTAAAATAAGGCATGCTGTCTCTCTCAGCAGGAACCTCCTCGAGAGACCCCTGAGAGTAACACTTTTCCTAAAGTACCAAATTAGCTGTGTGATGTCTTACAGATGGTGGCTCCAGCTGTGGTGGCAATTTTTAGCGTTGCCAGACACTATACTCTTGGTGCTTAGGTGCTGTCTACATCTGCTGTAATCATCAGCACCAGGAACGTGAACATTGTGCAAAAGTAAACTTGAAAATCGCAAGACTTTGAACTTTTCAATTCCAAATTAAGTTGAGGGTAGGAGAAAAAGCATCTCATTTGTGAGGTGAAGACTCGAGGAAGAAGTCAAGTGCTGTCAGCAAGCCAGAGCTGAAAATAGACAGATATTGGGAATAGTTTATAAAATCTTTCAAGAGATGTGACTAAGGAGGGAACCATAAGTCACTAAAACTGGCATGAGAAGATGGACATGAAATGGGGGCAGGTAAACACAATGCTCATTAAGGTACTGGTCGAAACAGAATCTGCTTTAACTTCATCAAACACTTTGGTCAACTACTTGGTCATTTAACTGCCCGCTGACTGGGAGAGCAATGTTGCTACTCAAATCTTATCTGGTTTCACTGAAGACGAGTTGCTGAGCAACCAGTAAGACCAAGAGCAAGCTGAAGAATGTAAATGCCACCTCCCTGCGTTTGTCCTTCATCGCATCACCATCAAGCATGCTGCCTTCCCTGTAAACACCAGTTGACACTTACTTGCCTATCAGGAAACAAGAATGGAAATTCCATCACAACATTAGGAGGGAAAAATCCCTTTCAAGCACTGGTTGCCTGGAGGGACTGAGGAATCTCCTACCTTGGCATATTTACAACTGACTGGAAAAGACAGAGTAGCATGTGTTAAATCAGCCCTGTCCTGAGCAGGGGGTTGGAGCAGGTGCTCTCCAGTTGTCCCTTTTTTCCTGTCGTCACTAAGCAACTGCATAGTGACTCAGTAAAAAAGAAAGGACACTTCTAGGCACTTTTAGCCTCCTAGTTGCATAAACTGTGCTGCTGTCACTAAAATGAAAAGAAATAACACAGTGGTGAGGTGTTAAGATGCAGGCAACTTGCAAATACATAAATCCTCACACAGGGACACAGGCAAGTGTCGACATTGGCTGCTCTGCAGAAAAGCAGTCCAAGAGCAAAATATGAGGGCAGAGGAAAGGGTGCTTGAGGTTGAGGAAACCCTTGCAAAAAGAATGATGGCAGACTTGAAAGTGCTGGGTTGATAGTTTTACTTAGATTATCTTAGTGGTCTTTTCCAACCTTAATGATTCTATGATTTAATTTGCTATTTTCAGAAGTCCAGTAAAAGAAATAGTCTTACATTTATCCTCAGAAGCGCATAAGGTTTTCCTGTTTCAGGTAACTATCCTATGGGTCATAATTATGTTCCCACTCACAGGTAGAAGCTGGAAAGCTTGACCACAAAGGTATTTACTTCCATCTAGGTGAAAAATTCCATTGTATTGAAGGGTTTGAGTTCCAGGAAAGTTATACTTGATAACAACCAGAAATCAATCTTTCAGGCAGAAAAAGCTTTGCTTTCACAAATGTCAGCATTCTGTTAGCTGCATTACCCCATTTTCTTGTCTGTAAGAGAAGTCCCTGGACCATTAGGAGCTCCTTAATGAGTGCTTTGGGTCGAACATAGCAAAATGACACTGACCTCTCCCCCCACTAATGTGTCAACATCCTCCCAGACCCACGCATAGGAGAACCAGACCCAGCATTTCCACATAATGGCAAGATTAGTAACAAATCTCAAAATCTTCCTTAGCCCAACTCAAGAACTCACTTGCCTGTACATCAAAAGGTTTCCTTATCCCTCTAGGTCCTCTTTCAGTGGAAATTTCTGTTCAGTTGCTGTGTCCCACTTTTGTGAGTCTTTTCCAGAGCCACTGCTTCCAAGTATAGTTTCCCATCTTAATTTTGTGGCCTTCATTCTCTGTTCTTAGATATATGGATTCATGTTTACCTGTAATAGGCTAGCATATTATATGCTTGCTTTTTGTTTACCATCTGATTACATCAGTGGCCTATTTTAGTTTCTGTTCCTCTTGTCTGTTGCCATATGATGAGTTTATGGTTTTTGTTTTTTTTTCTGTACCACAGATCAAAACGGAAAATAGCCAGGAGACAATCTAGGTGGAGCTTCACTAGTTAATACCCCTGAACAATGAATGATACTGAACAATGATTGTTTAACATTAAGACTACTGATAGAGTTAACCACTGGATTGTGAACTGATATACTGATACACTATAACCTCTCCATCAAAGAGCTGCACAAAACCAAAGCCTCATGCATCTAGCAGCTTTATATGAAAATGTCTTACTCTACTGAGAAAGGTACCAGATTATCTCAGCAAAATATGTTTTCTGTAAATCCATGTCACTTAGTATAAATAACATACTTTCTTTTATCTTGGTATTTATTAACACAGTCATTTTGGGCAGCACACATTTCAGGCTATGAACTTCCATCAGGCCCACAGCCAGAAGAATCCAGGCAATGTCAGGGCTGGACAGAAGTTCACTGCCTGAAATTGCCTGGGTTGTTCTGTGTATCTTTCAAAATACTGTTCCAGCATGAACTTTTTTTCCGACCCCCTGGAGATCCCCTGGATTTCCAGGTCTTCTTAAAGTGAGTTTTAATGACAAGCTTCTGCCAGCTCTTAGGAAGTTCTGGGGTGCTGACACATTGCCTGGTGTCGGAGCTGTGGTTCTGAGTGTTTTGACATATCTACTCTTCCTCCACAGCAGTGACTCCACTTGCTTTTTCTCCCAGATGCAGAACAGAGGTCGTCATTGAAATTCCCAAAACAGGTCCATTGCAAATCTTCGTTCGGTTTTTATTGTGCATAGGCAAAAATCCCGGGCAAACTTGAGTCAAAACTGAGGCAGTCTTAACAAATCCCCTCGAAGTGTCACCTACTGGAGCACAGTTATGTTGGTTGAAGCTTCACCCCTTCCTATGTCACTGCTACCACTTATATACTGTCCCCATATAGCAATTAATACATTATTAAAATCCCTTTGTTATTATCATTTTAGATAAACCTTCTTCTGAAATGTTTATTATCTGTATTTTTGCTGCTCTTCATCTCTGCGACGTCCTTGCCCTTCTGCGGTGCTACACGGCAGCCGCCTCTCCCGGCTGCGTGCCGCCCGTCACTCTGTCCTTCCCGTGGAAATCCCGACAAACCCTCCAGTATCGGCACTGTCTCAGTGCGGGAGACACAGGAGAACGTGTTTCCAGTACCCTCGGGACCCGGGGGGATGCATCCGCAGTGGCCCGGGCTCCCGGGGAAAAAAGGGACAGGGCCACCGGGGTTCGCTGCCGTACGCAAGTAGCGCCACGGACGTCATCCTCCCACGGAACCTTCCCTCTGCGCCTAAACCAATTTTTTTTTTTAAACTATATATATATACATACAATTTTCACAGCTTCCCACAAGCGCCAGTGCCTCGCGAGCAAGCCAGTCCCCTCACGGCGCGGGGCCGGGCCCGCGCTACCGCAGTGCCGCCCAGCGGCCCAGCGAGCGCGGGGAGCCGGGCGCGGCCCGCCGCCGCCTGACGCTGAGGGCCCGGGGCGGGGAATGAGGGGTCCGCGGCACTCACCGGAGTAAGTTTTTTTCCCCTGAACAAGCTGGTTGTTCTCTCCCCTCCTTGGGAGCGGAGGCTGCGGGAGCGAGCCGGCCGCTGCCCATGGCTGCCCGGGAGCAGAGCTCTGCGCCGGGGACGGGGGTGCGTGCTTGCTGGGCTGAGCCCTCCCCATGTCGCACCAGCTGCCTTCTCCGGCTCCCTGGCTTTTACACGTGTGGATTTACCATCTTTCCCTTAAATTATACATCCCCGTTCCGGGGCAGTATTGTAAAATTTAAGCAGTTCTCCTCTACTACACAGATAAGTAACTATTTTCCTTTCTGTTTAGAAGCTGCATCTCTGTTTTTTTCCTTCCCTGTCTGGGCCAGCCCTGGAGACAGTAAATGTCTGTCTGTGGGCGATGGTCCACAGTTGAAATCTCTGCCCTGCTGGAGAATGTGACAGTGATCCATGTAGTTTCTAATCAGCTGAAGTCCCTTGTCACTCAAGTCAAATTACGCCACAACGCACCAACAGCAAATGATGCCTGAGGAGACATTGTGAACCTGGCTGTGGAAAGAGCCTATGCACATCTCAGGGTGTATCTCTTCTGGGATCTCTCCAAAGGATACAACGCTGCTATGTCAAGCTACAGCTCATATTTGTAGGTGCCAGTATACTAAATAAGGCCAGTTCACGGGAGAAATGCAGATTTAGTCTAATTTCTCTTCACCAGACATCTATCTGAAATAAAGTGTTCTTGACTGTAGATGAGGGTGTGTGAGCACACCCCATTCAGGATAGGGTGGAACCAGGATGTTGCCTGTCTGAGAATGTGAAGCTGCCGCTTGGCAAAGCACACAAACCCTGGAGACATGCCCAGAAAACCGGAGCACCCCATAAAAGAAATAAAGCAAACAAACAAAAAAGTGCAAGCAGAAGAGAACTCTCAGAGTGGCTTCTTTATTTGGGCCAGAGGCAGGTTATTTATTTTTTTTTATTTTGACATTCTCTTGTAAACAACACCCAAGGACAGAGAAGGCACTGCCCATCTACCCATCCACCCTTTCGCTGCTGCCCCTAGGACAGTCCCCTCCCAATCCTTGAATCCTTTTTTTTTTTTCCCTGATAAGAGAGCATTTAGGCTCAAAGATTCAGTTTGAAATCTGCCCTCAAGATCCCACTGTATCCACTTCCTTTGGATGAGCTAGTCACCTCAGGAGCCAGCAGCAAGCACCCTATTGCATCAAGTCATCTGTTCCTTTCTTGTAGTCACACTTCAGAACTCTGTCCCTGCACTGCTCCTGTTTTCTTTGGTGTCTATCCTGTGATATCCACACAGAAATGGCATTGTAAACTCTATCATGATGTATGCTGACAACCTGGGACCGGACTGAATTTTGGCAGACAGGGCTAGGGAAATACAAAGAGTGCACATGACTTACAGTGTGCCTCTTTAAGGATAGAAACCCATATCTGTCCCTGAGATCATCCTGAGTTTCTTCACTTTCTTCAGCACATGAGGAGGAAGGCAAAGGGTGGATGCAAAAGAAGAGGTCAAAAGAATGTGCAAGATATCTGTGGCAAATTATGGAAATGGCTGCAATACAGAGATTATTAGATTCTGAATTGAATCTGAAATTAAAGCACACTGACTGGCAACACCAACCTGCAGATGAAAAAATAGCAAGAAGCTGAGGACTGGCTGATGACATTTGTTCTGACAGTACCAATACAAGCCCAAGTGCCACCTGCACAGAGTTAAGATTGTTTCAAACAGAATTCAGCTAAAAGCATGAGGGTTTTTTTCCAAAATGTTTTACAGTATGTGATTGCCAACTTCTGATCTGATACCAGAAGTCCAAGACCCAAATTTACTGTGTCCCCACACTACAACTCCTTAAAATATCTTCAGTTTTTTTCTTTGCATATTTCTCATCTGACTGGTGGTCTGGCAGTACTTAGGTTATAAAATTCAAAATAGCCTTTGCCTGAGCTGACTAGATTTTCAGGGAAGTGTTTCATGTAGGATCCATCTGCTGTCTTTGAACACAACAGTCTGCACTGAACCACTAGATCACACCAATTTGTGTCGTTCACAAGTGTAATTTTGGCCCAATATTTTAGCTGCTTTTTAGAAACAAAATGCAAAAATGAAAATATAGAAAACTTGAAAAGTAAAAAGGAAGAAAAAATGATGAAGGCTTTCTTTTTTATTCTTTTAGAAGGAGAATTTTTTCAGTAACAGACACAAAACAAACAATTAACCTTTATATTACACTTGTCAATCTCTGCTTATAAAAAAATTTTATGAAATTTCTTTATAAGCAGAAATTTATCTTTCATGAAAGAAATTTGCATTTGATTAAGCCTTTAAAATATATTCTTTATTATAGCTTATATATGGCAGACTTTTTTAATATAAAAGAGACTTTTGGTCAAAGAGTTCTGTATGTTCTGATCAACTCATGGAAATCTTTGTTACACTGGAGAAGACTCCCTTTTGTTTTGTCGATGTCAACATCAGAAACTACTGTGAGTTGTAGCTACAGGGTTTTCCTTCCTGGTACATACTTTTAGATCACCAAGTTTTTGAGTTTTGGGGTTTTTTTTCCTAGAAACAATGCATGCTAAGTGCTATTAAAAAACAATTAAAGATTTTTTATGTGATTTATTAAGGCAACACAATTCCTGCCAAGGGAGGAGCTGCAGATGTTTCAGAGGGTGCTACTGAACTGCATGGATGGGTTATGACTAAAGATTCATTGGTGTCCTGTCACTGATCTCATCTCACTCTCATGCAGTTACAGCATGAAGAAGCTCATTTCTCAAGGAGGAGTCTACAATATCATTGCAGTGGGACAATTCCTTAGTCAATGGGACAAAAAAAAAAGCTTTAACTAGAAAGTGTTTGTAACATTTCACAATGTCTAATCCATAATAATAGATCTCTTAAGTGTCAAGCTGGCTCAGTTAGAAGAGATTTAAGCCTCGGGACTTGGTCTCAGGTCCTAGTTATTGACACTAGCAAATGCTTTGAAGGTAGGGAGAGGAGTGCCTTATTTTTATAATTGCTGTTCTTTGGCTGAAATACTTAAGCAAATTGCATTTTCTTCTGCTGGGAGATGTTTATCCCAATGCAAATGTACATACAAACAAAGAGAAGATAGCTGATGTTTTCAAAGCCTGAACATCTATCCTAGCTTCCCCAGTTTGGTTCTCAAACTACAGAGGCCAAGCCTTTCCAGTGCCAAACTATCATTACCCCATTGGAAGCCACTTGGGAAACCAATAGGTATTTTAACCCCCATTCCCATACTTGAAAAGTACTCCAGGAAAAGAATTATCTACCCTATGACTTGCCAGGATGATGGCAAATAACTTCTATATAAATGTGAGTGGAGGCCCAATTGAAATCAGCAAACTTGAGCTACAACAGGCACGTTAAGTAAAGATGGAGTTTTACTCCTAGGGATTTTATCTGTGAGATGGCCAGAGCTCAAAGGTGTGAATTTGGGCCAGGGGGAGTCCATCCTTTTCCTAAACACACCTTAATGGCAAGGACAGCCTATCTACCTGTGCTTGGGTTTTTCAGTGTTTTGGGGTTATTTGTATATTTGTATAAAAATCACCTAAAACACGGAAGTCTAGCTGTCTGATACAAAACAATCATGAAAAAAGGATCTATACTATTCATGTTAAATTTTCAAGAGAGTCAGGTCATGCTGCTGTTAAAGGGCTTTCTTCCCCTCTAAACTGAAGACTTTCAGCAATATTATTAGGGAAAGGCTTTGGAGCTCTCACCACTGAAGGCAATGTCATGAAAAGCTTGTACACTGTCATGGCTGATAGCCTCCTGCTGCTAAAAGGTGTTTGTAGCTCCTGGCAGTCTCCTGATGACAGCAGCTGTCAGTGACAGACATCATTTAGCAAAATCTAGTCCAGCTACAGTGATAGGTACTGAGAAAATGCACAGCTGGACTTCCCTTTTTATTTCTCTTCCCTCACTAATGTTCTTGTACAGCTCTGAAATCACTGTTGCTGCATACTTCTTTCAGTTTGTGTTTTCTTGCAAGCAAAAGCTTACCTCTTCATTTATAAGCTGACTCTTTTCAATAATAATAACATGACAAAAACTTGTACTGGAAAAGAGCAAAGCGTAATTTTTTTTTTCTGGCTGGCCCCAAGTGACCCCTTATTCCCACTGCTTTTGAAATTACTGTTTGCTTAGCCTGAAAAATTACAGCTATAGGAAAAGTTATGCTTTGCTGATCTATTTTTAAAAGGAACAGCAGAATTTTAAAAATAGAATCCCCCCCCCCCCTTTTTTTTTCTTAACTCTGGCATCTCCAACCCAAGTATGTTGATGTAATTTCCAAGGCACTAAGAAATGTCTTAGGACACATTTAAGTCAGGTCAGCCAAATCCAGGATTAGTGAAAAAATGAGTTGTTCATCTGGTCTGGAATGAGATCTTTCTTCCCATCATTCTTAGTTATAAAGATAATCTTTTGTGTGGCTGAAGCTAAATTTAAGCCCAGCCTGAGTGTATTTGTGTACTATCTATGTGTGTTTTATGCATCAGCAGCACACTGCATTAGTAGTCTGCACATACAATTAGGGCTTTATGATCTTTGAAGTCAGCTAATACAAAGATTTATATATTTGCAGCAAAAAAACCCCAACAAAAACCTAGGAAGTAATAGGAATAGGTGTTTCTTAGAGCTACAGTCTGGTTCTCCTTTGACTTGTGTTGGTTTGATCCATTATCTTCAGAGGAATTAGTCCTGTCCCTGATTTGATCACCAGAAGAAGAGGAGAAAATCCATCCCTGAATGTATGACTAGGGAGACCTGCTTTTCTAGAGCTTGCTTTTGTTTCAGACCATAGCCCTGCGGAGCGGGGAGCACCGAACGAGAGAGCAGACCCTGCCACGGGCATTAAACCCTGCGGGGTTTCTTCTGACCAACGACTCACAAGCAGCTCCTGAAAGACTGGGACTGAGCCCGGCTCTGGTGAGCGATGCCGAAGGGGTGGACCTGACCCTGTCGCGCAGCTCCCGAGGGGGCCAGACTGCCGGGGGGTTCCTGCCTGCTCGCTGGTGCTGCTCCGCTTGGCAGGCAGGAGGAGGTCACGCCTGGGTGCGGGAGTGAAAGTCACGTTCAGGGAAGTGTGGACTGAATGAAGGACACGGTAAGGTGAGAACATTCTGATTTAATATATGCACTACTATTTTGCAAGGAACTGTCTTACAGGCTGTTTCTTTCTTTGTCAAAGCATTCAGCTACTGTAATAGGATTTAAATGTATAATGAGTTGAACTTTAACGGATCTATAGTAGCAGTTAACTAGCAAAGGAAAGTCCATGTCTAGCTATTTCCTGCTGCTACAATGTTTTAATAACAATGATACACAAAGACTTGTTTTGTTTAGCATGCGCCATATTATTGCATTTTAGACAAAGTCTTGATTCTCTTAGTCCAAGACAAAGTCTCAATTGTCTCCATTTGAGACAAAATCTCAGGGCAAAAAATATGTATCTGAAATGTCCCAAACTACAGAGGAGTAAGGAATCAGATTAGCATCAACTTCTGCTTCTAGCTGCAGTGAAAACAAAGATAAGGCAAATATGTATTTTCTAACTGGAGGGACACATTCAGGAAAGATTTTGTACCTCATCATTCCCTAATTATGAAATCAGAAAAATGAAAATATTCTTCTCATTCTCTGCACACACACCCTACCCCAGGCAGACCTGTTCTTATTGTGATAAGATTTGTTTTCCTACAGCAGAGTTTCCCTTCGAGAGCTCACAGGCATGGAGAGCAGTTTTGTTTACCACCCCTGGGTGCAAACCTTGTTAACTAATGTTTACTTTTGTGTTTTCAGCTTTCAGCAATGAGGCAGGTTGATGGATAGTGAAGATGGTGGTGGTGGGGAGAATGGTAAGGAAAATTCATGAGCTGGTTTTACATCTTTCAGTTGTGCAGGCTCATAGGCAAAATGGCTATCAGCCTTTTAGCTATACCAAAACAAGAAACCCCAGCCCTTGGCAATGGTAACCCTTCTACCTTGGTTTTGGTTTGTTTGGTTTTTTTCCAGGATGGTAGGAAACAAAGCACAGCCAGCCTCCCAACTTTTTGCAAGTTATAAATGCTGTACAAAATTCTAGTTTCAACACCAGAAAATGTTTTCTCCTGTTGTTCAGAGTGACTCCAGATGATGATGTACTTAGTTGCACAGCACAAGTAACCCAACTGGAATGAAAAAGCAAGGTAATTGAGTTTATATTCATCTGTCAATATTCCCAAGGGACAGACTGTTCAGCCTGCCAAGTTTTCTCTGCTTATGCATGCAGAACATGAACTTAAACCAACTGGAGATTCCCACAGTAGATTCTCCCTGGTGAATAGGGGATCTCTTCTGCTGTATTGTGGTTACACATTCCCCCATGTCTCACAGTATCAGGAGATAGGCTGAATGTTAGGCAGGAAAAGAAAGAAAAAAATAATGGTAGAACTGAGTTTTTCTTCATCAAATGTTTGCCTGACCCAAGTCCCATTAACAGAGGAAAAATCATCACTTTCTTTCTAGGCTTTTCTGTGCTTTTCACTATTATAATATCTGGGAGATTCACATATATTTCTTCATTTTTCTATTCTAGTGAAGTGAAGGATTGTCATACCTATATATGAAGCAGAACATGGGAATCAAAGCAAAAAGTTCCTTTTAACTTTGAGTGAGCAGTCTGGGACAATTATGAGCGTACATTTAGAATCATATAGTCATAGAATATGCTGAGTTGGAAGGGACCCACAAGGATCATTGAGTCCAACTCCTGGTTCTGCACAGGGCAAGCCCAAGAAATCACACCATGTGCCTTTGAGTGTTGTCCAAATGTTTCTTAAACTCTAGCAGTCTTGGTGCTGTGACCACTTCCCTGAGGAGCCTAATCCAGTGCTCAACCATCCTCTGGGTGAAAAACTTTTTCCCAATATCCATCCTAAACCTCCCCTGACACAGCTGCATGCCATTCCCTCGGGTCCTGTCACTGGTCACCAGAAAGAACAGATCAGTACTGGCCCCTTCACCTCCCCTCATGAGGATGTTGAAGACTGTGATGAAGTCTTCCCTCAGTCTCTTCTCCAGGCTGGACAAACCAAGTGACCTCAGAGATTCCTTGTATTGCACCCAAAACTGCCCCCAGCACTCGAGGTGAGGCCACCCCAGTGCAGAGCAGAGCAGAGCAGAGCAGAGCAGAGCAGAGCAGAGCAGAGCAGAACAATCCTCTCCCTTGCCAGACTGGACACAGCTGCCTCTCGTGGCTGCCAGGGCACTGCTAACTCAGATTCAACTTGCCATTGACCAGGACCCCCAGGTCCCTTTCTGCAGCACTGCTTTCCAGCCTCTCATTTTCCCAGTTTTCAAATAACTTGCCTTTTTTTTACTTTACATGGCTTTGTATTTGACTAACTGTCATCCCTTATTTCAGATAGTTCTATAGGGGATCTCCATGTAGCTAGACCATACAAACAATAGCAATCTCTATCCCAAACACGGGAGCAAGTCAATGCCTGTAGCAGAGCAGACATACAAGACACATGTGAGAGAATAACCAACTATGGCCAACATTCAGTGCATGTTGGAAATATATGAAAGAAAAACCAGAAAAGACGGGAGAATCTGTGAAACAAAGGAACAAAAGATTATTTGATCCTGTGGTCCGGGAAGAAACCAGAAAACGTATGTCTGAGGAAAATTGAAATAAAGAGCCTCTTTAGCTAAGCTCTGTGTGGCAGGAGCTGGTAAGGACAGACAAAGGCACTGCCTTCTGATGTTTGGCTTCTGCACCATCTGAGGAAACAGTCTTGTAAGCAACTCCAGGGAAAAGTGGCTCCACCACAAATTTCTTCACGCTGTAGAAACAACCCTTAGCACATTGGTTCCAATGCCATGTTAAGACACAAGTGCACAGACAAAAGCATCTGTCTCCCAATTGGAAAGGCAGGCCCCAACAGCAGCTGCCAGTACACAGCAGGTTTGCTGATATGTGCGTTGGATTCACTGTGTACACACTATGTAGCTGGCATAGACAGGTGCAGCAAATCTTTTAAGTCAGATTTAAAAGTGGGAGGACTCAGAAAACACGAGTATGGGAAGCCAGGATGGTTTGTGAAGGCAGGTCAGAGTTACCTTCACACATGTGCCATGCCCAGGGCTGTTTAGCTGGGCTCCCCCTCCTGAGCTTTCCTCTTCTTGTTGCCATCAAGTGTCCCACTGACAAATCTGGCCCGGGCAGTGGCAAGCTGTATTTTCCCTCATGGTCCACTGTGAGAACCTGGGCTTTCACCATGGGTGGTGGTATCTGTGATGAGTAAGTAACCTTACAGATATGCAGAAACCAGTCCTGATGAACCAGCACTCAATCCATGTCACCAAGTGTAAACAGAACTCGTTGGCCCAAGCCTCCTGGTCTCTCCTGCAAAGAAGACAGGCAAGACTGAAGAGAACTGTTGGCAAGCATGAGGGGGCCAGAGAAACAAAGGAAGCCAAGTCTGAGTGCCAACAGTTGAGACCCTGAGACTTTCTGAGCTCAGGCAGCTACAGGTCTAGTTGCTGAGCCTCTTCCTTCTGTGCTTTCCCATGAATGAGGGACACTTGTCCTGGCACCAGCACATCTGGGACCAGAAACCACAATAAGTGACATCCCTTTTCATATCCATAGGGATCCTCTGTATCTCAAAGCAGTGATGGGGTGGTGGGAAGAAGAGGATCATCTCCAGCTGTGCATAAGCATGCTGTGCAGTGGCACCTGGAAGTAAATGCCAGAGTGCCCTAGCCAGTGTGGGGTATGTGTATGAAGAATGTCAGACCATGCAGTGGCATCTCCCTGGGTGCAGGGGGCTTTGGGCAGGGTAACAGGACCATGTAGCAAAGAGCAGATTTCCCAGGGTCCTGGGTACACCATGTAGGGCTCGGTGTGCCCTTCCTGGTCTGACAGCCGCTGCAGCTGAGGGATCTGCTGCTACTCCCATGCCTCAGGCAGCCGTCGCCTCCAGTGAGAAACAGGGAAATGGGAGAGGCAAATCAGTGAGAATGGGGTAAACAGTATTTTGCTCAAACTGAAGTGGGGAATGTCCTTGCTCAGCAGTTGTTCTCAGCTACCCCAGTGTTCCAGGGCAAGCTCCCTTCAGAAAAACAGAAACTGATCCAGGCCAACATCTTTCTGTAAGTGAGAGCAAAGAGGAGACCAGGATGGGAAAGCAAACAAATTCATCCCTTTTCAGACTGTGTTCCTCAGGTTTTGTTGCTCATTTCAGTTCTGCCCAAGGTTATAATCACCAATGGCATTTTCCTCACTTTGTATAGTGCAGGAGAAACCTGGGTTTCAAGCCTTTGACAATTCCTCAGAGGGTGGATACACACTCTCCCAAAACAAGGGTTCTTCCTTCCTGGGAAAGTAAAGCCAGCAGTCCAAACTGAGTTAGAGAAGCAAATATATTTACATAAAATACATAACACATCATAATAATAAAATAAATAATGAATTGAATTTATGATTCGGTAATCTATAGTAATAAAATATGAACTACTTATGCAAACCAAAATTCTTAACCTCCCAGAGGGAAGTATTCAGCACATGGAGAAACTCTTTTGAGGTGCCCAGCAGTGCTGACACCAAGCAGCAACTCCATACTTTCCCCAGGAAGGCGTAAGAGCACAAATAGGCCAGCAAACCTGGAAGCGCATAAAGTAATTTTCCTAGCTGTAAGTGTAGGTTACTCTGCCCTGGGTATTATCACCAGCTCCTGGCAGATTTGCTGGTCACTATGCCCTAATATGCAGGTTCCTGCTTCCAGTTTCTGTTGTGCTTTTCTGCCACAGTCACTTCTTTCCCCTCCCACATGAATTGCTGGAGTAAGGAAAAAGGCAACAGTCCAGAGGGACAAAATGAAAGGCAGCAAAGAGCCTTGTGGCCTAACTGCTTTCTTTTTCTTCTCACTTCAAGCCAAAAAGTTCCTGAGCATGAGCAAGCCTAAATGTAACTTGGCATCAGTGCCACAGATAAATGTCAGTATTTTCTGTGGCAGTTAGAAACAAAACTGTCCAAGGTGATTTTTCTCTTAGAGGATGGCCCTGCTGTGTAGGTTTCTCACAGGCTACACATTCCCCAGAGGGCAGGTGAGTGGGGTTTTCCTCCCTGTGCCTGCAGCAGGAGAGCCCCAAGAGCTACCCTGGTGCTGGGGGTAAAGCTGCTCCCTGGAATGAGCTCCCCAAGAGGTGGTGAACACGGGAATGTACGTGCACATGGGGAAGAGCAGGCACAGCAACGTTGCCTGCCTGATTGAATTCTGTTATCACTATGGGGTATGCTTACAAAAAAGAGCAGGCTAATGTGATTCAGAGTAGTCAGAGAAGACAATTTACAGACCTGCCTCTCTTGAATGCTGCAGAAAGAAAGAAAGGCCCTATGGCAAGTTGGAGCAGCCTGTGAAGTGTAGCAGTAGTAAATAACTCCTTGCAAGCAGCAGTTGAAACAAAAACAGGATCAACAGCTGCTCTACCCAGCTCCCAACTCATCCTGCCTACTCCAGGTTGAGCTCCAGGCTGATGCCAAGTTCTCTTGCTTTGGAAGAAAATGTTGAACAGTTTGATCAACTGAGATTGCTGGACAGCATCTCTTACAGATAGGTAAGCATTTCAGGAACCAGTAGCGATTATGGAATGGCCATAATATGGCTGTTATTTCTCATCATCAATATGGATGTACGGAGCTTTGAAGTACACACTATTATTAGGTATCTGGATGTACTCCTGATGAAGATTCAGCTTTCAGTCACTACAGTCCAGTAATTCTTCTGGTTTGATATCATTATATTTCTCAACATTATTTATTGGTATTTGCCTTTACATTTGTTTCCAACAACTCTTGTCTAGGAATACTATAGCAAAGATACCCGTTTCATCAGCAAATAGAGTAATTCATATATTCCACCCTGGATCATTTTTTCTGTGTAGTTTTACGCAGAGAGGAAACTGAAACAATCATGGATATATGCTGTGAATAAACACAACTACCACATTTTTTTCAGAATAATATTGAGATTAAATTTTTGCAGAAAAAGGCAATTTTTTTTTTTTTTTTACATTTTTTGACATTTTTTTACTGATGCCCATGGGAAATGCTGATCACCTACATGCTTCAGTAATCCAGCATATGTGTGACAGCTCTTGGTTAATTCCAATTATTCCCTCTGCAGTTTAATCTGCTTCAGCCAAAAACAGAATCCAAGATCATGTGTACAATTTCCACAGTAACAGCTACAACAAATCAGACACGGTAACATTTGTGTCAAAGGATTCTTCTCCATCTGGTGGTAATGGGAAATATCAGAGAGAAAGGCCATATCATCCTCCAATTGGACAACAATTACTTGGCTGGTATGAGGCTAATGCTCCCTGCATGACCAGCAGATCTACAATTAGTTCAGTCAGATATATTATTTTCTTAATATCTGGGATGAAATCCTAGCTATCAAAGTGAGAAAATATTCTGTCCTAAATGGAGAAGTATTTCTTCTCATTATGTACACTGCTCAGGACTGGGGTGATGAATAGCAGGCTTGCTTAACAGAAGTCAGATTAGGGGAGTCTTCTGTGTTTAGAAATATTTTATTTACCATAAGTCTTTTTAATGGGCTGACCTCTTCGCTTCAAAAAACAGTAAACGAAGTAGCCTGTTTGTTTGTTGGCTCATATATCTGGACATGAGAGGTGACAAATGACACCTTCCAACTTGCCAGGTTTGCAACCTGCAGACTTCTATGAAAAGTCTGTGAAATAGAGGTTTGAGTTGTTTTATGCAAGGACTTCACTGTGGGATTGTCTCTAAGGTACAGCCTGACATTTTCAAAAGTGGAAAGACCTACACAAAATTACATGCTCCCCTAGTGTCTGTGTTGATTTGAAGCCACAAAGTCAACCCTGGAGTTTTGTACTGACTCCACATACTGAAGCTATGAAGTTACACTTCCTCTCTCTCTATTAACCCTACCAATAACTACTATTTGCAAGCAGAAGACATTTTCATTTTAAATCGGGATTTCTCTCAGTGCTACTCACTACTGTGCATGCAACTAAGATACGGAGTCTTTGCAGCTGTCATAACTTTCATTCCACAACGAAACTGAGATGTTGGTTAAGCATCAAACTCCAGTCCTTGGGACAATTAACATCTTGGCAAGACTCCTGCTGTGATATCTGGTGGACAGTCATCAGTACATTAAATTATGCATGTTTGCAATTTGATCTTGACCAACGCAATTTCCTTCCCCTCTTTAGGAATTCTTTCACTGCCTTTATGCCCAAGGGATAGATGGAAAAGATAACTGTACACAAACTGCTTCAGCTCTGAAGCTAATACTGAAAAAACAATTTTACTTCTGTTTATACTGCTACTTTGCTTTACAAAAATTATCTTAACTATCTGTGAAATTTAGCATTAAAAAACCAAACAAACAAACAAACAAAATTGTACAGCAAAACAAACAAACAAACAAACAAAAAAACCCCACAGGAAAATGTATTTCCATTTATCCAAACTGGTCCTTTTGCAGTCTGTTGTAGCCTATATAAGAGACAATGGCTTATCTATGGCAGAAAGGCAAAATGACACACAGAGAGTTGTGATTTGGTAGAATTTTCATCCTATAACTTAATGCTTTTTAAGCATTTAAGAAAGCAGATTTGAATTAACTGACTGTGGAAATTATCTTACATGTACAAGCAATATTAAGAGTCAGGAGAACGCACAGACTGGTTTGCCTCTGCTACAAGTTACAGAGTGCTACAGAGTTCATATTAAACAGGCCAGAGTAACCTTATTTGAAAAAAAAAAAAGGACAGTTCTCACAAAGCAAATAGAACTTTATTGTCAATTAAAATATTCTGGTTTAGATTATTATTCATACTTATATGGTATCTGCAGAAATATTTTTTAGGTATTTGTGAAATTTGACATCTTTTGGAAAGTTTAACATCTTTATTACAAAGGTCGGCAGACCTTTGAAATTCAAAGTCATTTATCTCAGAGACAACATTTTTCCTGTGTTCTGTGAATTTCTATGTGAGAGTCATTGAGATGGAAACTGTTGGGAACCACCACTGCTTTTCTCTTTTTGGTTTCTCCAGGAAAGGTCAAAGCAGTCTGCCAGTATAGTAATTGGGCAACATCACTTTTAAAGACCCAAGTTCTTGCTGGCACTGAAATAGTAATAGGAGATGAAGCATTAGGAGAAATTGTACAGCAAAAGCAGAATGAAATTTCTGGACTCAGTTTAATAGAGATGAAGCTTAAAAAGTTTTAGTATGGTAGAGGAAACCAAACTTGGTTTCTACTAAGTGGTCTTCCAGCTCCAGGGCCTTGACCAAATAACTCTTACTTATGCCTGACACTCCAAACCCGATTAATTAAATGTCTGCAATGACTCAATAAATGGCAAGAGTCTGTGTTTCTCTGTACATGTCGCAGGGGACTTCCCTCTGCTAGCTTTTTTCTCCCTTGAAAACAAGCTAGAACATCAAATTCCCTATGCTCCAGTCATTAAATAGTGCCACTTAAGCTACAGTTCAGTTCCTGACACATTAGAAAATAGCAGATTTAAGACTCTCTGGGCAATCTTTTCTTGTCCCTCCCCAAACATTTGCATATGTTTTCTTACAAACCCTTCCATGACACAGTCAGATTTTAGACTTTCCCACAGGATGCATGCCTCGTTCTGTACAACACAGGATAATCACACCCAGTGGCAGAAAGAAATTAGCATAGCAGTCTTAATCTGGTATTTCCTAATTTTCCTAATTTTCCTAATTTCCTTATATTCAATGTTCAGCTGCACTAATCTAAACAATATTCTTTTAATGTAATTTTTTAACATTACCATTTAAATATATATGTATGCGCATTTGTGTATCTCTCCATCTAGCTGGATCTGTTAATGTATTGGTAAACACAAAAGAAAAAGATAAAAGTTGTTTGTTTTTAATTCTTTCAGAACCGTTTGATCTCTCCGCACTTGTTTTAGCAGCTGCCTGACTGTTTTTCCTCATATGTAAACTTCAAAGTCAATCAGAGGTCAAAACTCTGGACAAAGACAGAATAAGGAAAACAGTGGCGATTGGCATATGTGATGGGAAGAAACAGAAGAGCTGGGTTGTAGAATATTGCGTGTTTCTGGCCACAGCAGTGGGGGGAATTATCTACCTCTTGGACAGAACATTTCCTGATCTGAACATTTGATATAGTTGTGGGGGCCTGATACTTGCCTGGAAATGTATCTCGCAGAGAAATGAAGGGTACAGCCATGCACAGAAGGACTTGACATTCACTGCTATTCTTGGTTCAAGCAGTCTGAAAATAGCTTAATAGATTACTGTAAAAATGCTGCAGAAAAACAGCTGGTTTCTGTTAAATGCAGAGGGTTTCAGGGGTGGGTATTGCATTTGATTCCCAATTTGTTATTTGCTGTTTCTGGTCGTAGGAAAATCAAAGGAAATGCAGCTCCTGGAGAGGCAGCTTCTGTAGCAGAGTAATGTGGAGCATTTTCTGTAGGCATGTGCAGTCGTGGTACAGGATGTGTCTTCAGTTCGTGCTTTTTTTTTTCATTCGGGAGAACATCTGTCTTTCCCTCCTTCATCTGTCTGCAGAATCAGGCCCCTGCTTGTGCAGAGCCCGGCAGAGGGCCATGAGCGAGTCCCTCCGGCTGGGGGTTGTAGCCTTGCAACTTGCCTGGCACCGGGCAAAACAGCCTGCAGAAATTGGGAACACCTTAGTGATTCACACATCCTCGAAGCAGCTCCTGCCAACAGAGTTGCTGGAGAGGCCCAGCAGAGGCAGAGGTGGATTCCTCTGTGCGTGTGTGTGTGTGTTTGGGTTGGAAGGGACCTTTCAAAGATCCTCAGATTTTGTGTAGATTATGGGAATTTGATTAAATGATCTACAGAATAATTTGTTCTCAAAAAAAAAAAAAATAGTTGTTGGTTACAATAGTATTTAACCAACAGGGAAGATGGAAATGGGACCAGTGCCAATGCATCTCCCCCAGTCTTCTTTGTTTTCGTAAGTTTTGGACACCTTTTGCTTTTCCTACAGAAGACTTAAAATATGTGATTTGTACCATATGGGCCAGAACCAGGTATCCCTGAAGGCATCCCAGGAGGTAGGAGGCCCCTCAACAGTATAAATTGCAGTGAGCAATATTATGGTGGGGGGGGTGAAAATGCCAAAGCAAACCTGGTGATCCTTCTGCAAGATACTGGTGGCAATAACTTGAGTTACAATATAAATTTAATTATTGTTATTATTAAACTATTTCAATTATTTCCCTCAAATGTATTAGCTTGTATTTGTTGCTTCTACTACTACAACATTAAAAAAAAACAACTCAAAAACCCAAACAAAAACATTCCCAGGTTCTAGTTAAGGTAAAAACCAGGCTGTGAACCCTGGGACTGTAAGCTGTGCTGAGTGACAATGTTTTAATAGACACAAGAATGACACTTTTTAGCTCAGGGAAGCAGAATAATTTTTCCCAGGTGTGTGAATAGCAGGCAAAGGTGTAGCCTGCTACTGGGTGGGAAAGCAGCTGTGAACGGGCTTCCTTGCAGCTTGTGGGATGGTAAATGAGTAAGTGATCAACAGAAGGAAATGTTATGGGCCTGGCTGGCTGGTGTGACAGGCAGAGCACACCTTTCTCCTACTGTGAGCCACCCTGCGAGGGCTAAGGAGAGTATCACCCTCAAAACTCCTTCTAATTCAAGGAATATAATTAATGTGTGGCTTACTGTCCCTTGTTAACATGACCAAAAGCAAAATTATTCTCTGTAGCTTCTCATTCAGTGGCCTTTTTCTACATAGTTCAAGGCCATTGAACATCATGCTTTCCCTTAATTAGCTTTCTACCCCTTTTTGTTTCAGCTGAGTGTTAATTTTCAGACTTGCTTCAATGAGTTCTGCAAGAACTAAAATTTTACTCACTATTTATAATACATCCACCATTTCTCTGCCATTAACACCAAAGTGAAGAAAAAAAATCCAGCAAGAAATAAGTGAGAGAAAAGGAGGAGAAAGTATCAAGAATCTCTGCAAAAAGCCACGTAGGAAAGGGATGTAAGTGGTGTAAAGAGCAGCTGAAGAGATGCAGGAGAAAGCAGCTAGGAAACAAAAGAAGAAAGGCTGCTGGAGCAAAGTTGGCTGTAGGCGGCCTGGATGGGAGGAAGGGGAAGTGGGAACAGAAATGGGAGTGGGGAATTTGTGTTTGGTCTTCAAGTGGAGGGTGAGGAGCTTGCAGTGAGGAATTACAACAGGAAGGAAGCCAGTGAAGGCAAATAAAGAGTGGATATATAGTTTATATAGTGAAAAAAGATTACTTTAGGGGTAGCATTGGGCATCATGTGCTGGTGGAATGCATAACATATAATCAGCTTGAAGCAGCAGTGGTAATTCTTTAGGAGACAACCTAGAAAAGAATACTGTGGCTTAATTTTAATCCTTTTTTAACCCAGCGTCTGTTCATATAAAGGATGAGCATTGTGTTGCCCTGAGCGCTAAATGGAGTGCGTTGTGTTTTGTGCCTTGTCATTGATTCTAAATGCCTTTTGTGTTTCAGGGCTCTGAAAACAAAGGTCAAGTACTAGCAAATTCTGTTTTCTGTGAGAGATTTAATTAAATCCTAAGGACAAAGGCAGAGTACTAGAAACAGCTATTGAGTGTGAAAGATGGGTAAATTTGCATTACCATTTCTCTGTATCAGTTTGCACATAGCCTTGTAATTTGGTTTTTTGTTCGGTTGGTTGGGTTTTTTTTTTGTTTGTTTGTTTTGATCGTCAGGAGAATAAATATTTTAAAAATCAAGTTAAGTCTTACAAATGTTATTTTCTGTATGTAAGTTGTCCAAAACTTGCTTGGAAAAAGATGAGAGGAAAATTTCTGAATGTAGATTTGGCCTAGTAGTTTAGTGAGTTTAGGCTGTAGGGCCGGAAATGGACTGGGCCACCTAAGTGGTTTTTTATCCTTTATGGACAATAGTAGCAAACCAGAGGGTTTCAGCAATTAATAGCATACTGCTAATCACAACTTACTCATGAATAACCTGAGTAAATTGCTCAGGTAACTGTGCTGTGGAAAGCTCTGGAGTCAAAGGGGAAAATATTTGTCACTTGTTCAATATCAAGACATTATTGTATTAGTCGATTATGCTTTAGAGGGTCTGAATTTTGCCATGCCAACCTATTTTTTTCTCATTTAAATAACAAAAAATTAATTAACATATTAAGAAAAGCCATGTTATTGAAACTGAATGCAGCTAACTTACTGGCAGACAGAAACCAAGAGATGCCACATGGCTGCCCCAACTGATCCTTCAACTTTATAGGTGATAAGGAAGGAATTCTTTTTCAGCTGGTGATAAGGCCTCTGAAGCAAAGAATATTAGTGCATGAAATTGAGAAGATAGACATGATGAAGTCATATGTCTATGGGAGCAAGAAACCATCCAGTTTGCCCACAATTTTGAAATTATGTATGAGTAATGCAGCTCCTTCTCCCGGTGTCAGATTTGATGTACATGAAAAATCTCATGGACAGTGGGCGTAAAATCAGACAAATCAGAACATGCCATAAGAAAGGAAAAGCTGGGGACCCGGACGTGCAGAGCAGATCATGTTCCAGTGTCCCAAGTCCCACTGGAGGATTACCCTTCCAGAGCAAAACTTCAATTCTCTGCAGATGCAAGGGGGAACATATTTCACAGAGGGGCAGCCCCCATGGTAGTCAGACTTTGGAGGTCACAACGAACCCACTGCATTTTACCTGGAAGCTAATGGATTGCCCCCTGGGGTAGACCTGCTAGGCCCTCTCTGCTCCGCTAAGGCATTCTCTCTAATAAATAAGCTTTTGTGCCGTGCCAGGGTGGTCTTCTCCCACGCTTCCTGCACAGCTCTGCACCTCTGTGCAGAGACATCTTGCAGACATCCCTGCTGGCAGACATGACTCATTTTGGGGAGTCTGCATGTGGGATTTTGCAATAGTCTGATCAGGACATGAAAAGAGACATTAATGAAATGTATGTTCAGAAGTACAAGGCACCCCACCATGCTCACGTAGATGGTATAAAGATGACTGCTGTGAAATGATCTGTTGGCTGCCCAGGGTGAGGTGGAGGGGCTTAAAACCTCCACCCAGCTGAGAAGAATGGTGGCTAATAGCTGATTGTCTCCCACACTGCAGGAGATATACATTTCTTTCCTCATTTTCCCATGGTGTGGCATTACCTCCAGTGCTTTGCAGGTGCTTCCCCTCAGACTCAATCCAGTCTAAATTAGCCCAAATGAAAGGCTGGATCTCATGGCTCACATCAAAGGGAAGTGGGAGATTTCAACTTACCAAGATGCAGAGCACACACCCTTCTGACAGGAGATGCTCTGGATGCAAGTTTGCAAAACTGATTTAAGGACAGTGTGAGTGATAAGTCTGTGATGTTTCAGTGCCTTTTAGGAGTGAGTCAAGAAGGAAATAGTAACAACTAACCAGAAAAAACCCATATGGTCATCAAATAGTAGAAATACTGGCCACAAGAAATTCTTGCCTAGTTACCCACAGTGCAGATAACATCACTGACCACTGACTGTTATAACTGCGTGATTTTTTTACAATTGGACAGATTCCTATATTCAAATTACTGAAACTAGAAGTACCATATCCAAACTATAAGAGAGTTCAGGTTTCCTTCTGTGGAAAGGTCTTGTGTTTATCCATCTTGAAGTAGTTCCCAGCAAGCCCCTGTAGTGTTGTTGTCATCATTTTCTACACATGTGAAGGTAGCAGCATTATGCTCCCAGCACTGTGAAATGCCCATAGGAATTCAGACCATGTCCACACCGTGCTCAGCAGATGTGATGGTGTAATCCAGCTGACTGAGGAACGGCTGCACAGAGCTGCAGCAACACAGGGTTTGGGGCCTGGGCAAGTAACATGATGGTCTGTGGAGGATGATTGTGTCACTGTAGGTGCCTCAGTTAGCTGGCTAGAAACTAGCTCAGGTAGGACTGGAGCTATGGAGTTGTATGTCCCTTTTCTGCATGCACCTTGACAAGCAAAAGGATAAACTTCTGGTCTCATGACCTGGGGCTAGCAGGTAACTCATGTTGGTCTAAGTTGCTGTGGACATTTTACAGTGCAGGCAGTATAACATTTCTGCCTTCATAGGAATATAAAATGATGGCATGGCCATGACCAAGGAGTGCTGGGAACTCCATGCAATCAGGTAAACAAAAGACATTTTCATTAAAATAAACACAAACTCCATAATAATTTGGACATAGTACTTATAGTTTCAATAATCTGTTTAAAAGAACTCACTCTAGTTCTGAGTTGTTCCATAATTTCAGCAAAGTTTGGCACAAAAAAAGGAGTGACTGCAAAGGTGTAATGATGTAACTCTTTACAAATACTGTTTTGCATATGCATGTTCCCAGATTTGTTTTCATTGTATGAGACTCCTGAGGGACAGCTTTGTTTGCCACAGTACCTTTTGTTTCTATGGTAAAGGTTCTAGAACATCAGCCGGAGGCAATTTTGCAAGTATTAGTATGGCTATGGGCCATGAATGAGTCAATCACCTTGTACTTTTTTTAATCCAGTGCTTTATAGAGCAGCCTCATCTATTCTTATGGTGTAGAGGCAGCTTAGAACAATGCTGACATTCTCCATTCCTGGTGGGTGGGCTTTGACTCTGGGAAAAGCAAATTGAGTTGGCTATTTTTTCCCCTCTGCCTAAAAACTCTCTATCAATAAGGTATTACTTTGCATCTACTACACTTTGAAATGGCCTGTTTCTGGCCTTTAGCTCGTCCCTTCGTCAGAGTATTTTTGCTATCATCAAATTAGGAGTCTATAGAATCCTAGAATGGTTTCTGTTGGAAAAGACCTCTTAGATCAATGAGTCCAACCATTAACCCAGCACTGCCAAGACCACCACTAAACCATGTGCCCTAGTGCCACATCTGCACATCTTCTAAATACTTCCAAGGCTGGTGACTCAACCACTTCCCTCAGCAGCCTGTTTCAATACTTGACAATCCTTTTGGTTTGTCAGGAAGAACTTTTTCCTAATATCCAATCTAAACCCTCTCTCCTGCAACTTGAGGCCATTTGTTCTTGTCCTATTTCCCTTCTCCAATTCAAACAAGGCAGTTCTGGGGATTTGAAGTAACCATAATTATAATAAATAATAATTATAATAATAAAGAAGCAAAATAATGAGGTAAAACTGATATAAAATTGCCATCTTCTGAGTATCAAGAGTTGAATTACCCAACAGATTTGCACAGCATTTTACCACAGGAAGTAGGATGTTTGGTGTCTTTTATCTTCAAGAGGGGAGGAAAAGAAGAATAAGAAGAAAAGGATTAACTCTTTGATGAGAAAGAGCTTGCTCACACTTTCATACACATAGTTTTCTGTCTAAGATCTATAAAATTTTCATTTCTGGGGTTTGGGTTGTTATGGCTAAATGAAAACAGAATTATAATAAAAGTCAATATATAAATAATCTCTATTGTCTAAGACTAGGCTCTCTCAAACCTTATAGATGTGTTCAAAGAGTAGCAGAGCTCTACAAAGAAAACAACACTGGTAGCATTGGTATAAAATAATGGTTAACCGATTGCCTAATGGCATGAGATTAAAAAAAGAATTTGAAAATACCCTGATTGTGAACAAAATCAGCTTCTGGGATTTAGATATGAAAATTCACAAAAAAATTACTAACTTGACTCATTTACAATTCCTGAAGTTGCAGTGAATTTGAATTCTTTTTCAGTGATTAAACTTTAATTTTTTTTTAATATCCAGAAGATAGTCATATGAAACACATGCATTTTTTAAAACAGCACATTTAATGGCATTTGAGTGCATGTAATTTAAGACAAGACATGCAGAATCTCACGAAGCTCCATGGTATAAAAGCAATTGTCTATGACTTGTGTTGCGAGTCTTCACACTGCGAGTGTCAGGAATGGCAACTTCTGCCATTCTGTCCCGAAAAGGATCATATGGAGCCCTCTCTGTTTATACCAGCAAAGTTATGAGATGTGTCATTTAGAAGTTAATTATATGTTAAGGGCTGAAACTGTTAAATATTTCCCAGGCCCAAGATAAAAAACATGGCTTTTTATGGATTTGTCATAGTCTTCATCAGAGCAAAGCATTTACAGGGAATGTAGATATTTAGGACAGCATACATAAAAACAAAGCCAGGGCAATCAAAGCTAGTTTACTTTTAAACTCAGCCCAGTTTACTTTTAACTTTTGTCTTCAGAAGAACTATTTGAGCAAGGACTGCAAAACTAATCCAACCACAGGAAATGTGATATGTGTATGTCAGGGAAGTAGGAGTAAGGTGGGGTGCGAGAAATTTGTTCTAGGAGAGAGCACTTAGGGTTATGAACTGGAGAAATAAGAAGAAAACTTCTTAAACTCATAGGTGATTCACAGTTAACAAGCTAATATCAGTGTAGAAAACTGGATTCATGATAGCTTTTAAGAGGTCTAAAGTGATGATAATCACTCTACTTTTAATGGATATACATATTTATTTATATTTCCATTTGTACAATGGAAATATATAGACACAAAAGAGATATTATCTCTGTTTATATCCTGGTAGATGAGACCATCGGGAGATTACTTTTTAGCTCCTGCTTTAATATACTCCTACATTTCTGAAACCTTCATTTTTTTCAGGCAGTTTTTTTCCCACGGTTTTTCTTTGACTTAGAGTTGAATTTGTTTGGCTTTTCAAAGATTTTCAGCAATAAGTACTTGGGCCATTTTTAAGCCCTGGGATAGGGAAAATAAAAAAGCTTTTTCCCAAGGTAAAAGAAGAATTTCTGGCATCTTGACATTTTCTGTACCATCAAGTGGCTTTAACATGGAAATAGTATTTGCCACGGAAATGATCCTTACTGAGGTATGAAGCTTTCAGCATTCCAGTGGAATTTTGATTTGATTTCAAATCACTTAGTGAGCTTTTGACAGACATTGGTTAAAGGATTTTTTTCTGCACTTTTAAAGCATAAAAGCAGAGGGAGCCTGTGCTGTGTATGCACTTGTGGCTGATACTGGCCTGAGCCATATGGTGACCAGATATGGGAGCTGCTGTCTGTCTCTGGGCTCACAGCTCCCCTCCTTTCCAGATACAACAGAAGTTACTTAGGGAGTGTCTATGCTGTTTATACAACGATGCCCTTGTCTGCTGGCAGCAAACGCATCTGTGTGTGTGCTGGAACTGACAATGCCATCCAGCTTACTTCCTCCCTTGCAGCAGTTTGTCTTCAGACTGGATCCTCTCCATCAAACTGAGCCATTAATTTCCAAAAGGTGATTCCTCCCCCTATTTCTAGCTTGTTCAAGAACATACAACAAAGATTCAGATTCAGGTGCCCCATTTCTTACTCATCACTCACTACTCGCAGGCAGTGGGAGCAGGTTCTCCTCAGGGTTCCAGCACAAGTACTACGGTGCTTGAAAATGCACTGTAATAGGGAACAGCAGCAGCTACCCTCTGTTGGGAAGCTGGGATACATTGGAACAGGCAAGGCCATATGCCTGGAGCCTCACACCCTTATTAAATCTGGTGACATGCAGGAAAAACATATTTATGTACATATAGGTATATGTTGCACTGTTTCAACGTCAAACATGTTTGCCAAACAGGTGTTTGAAAGATACTACTTTGGTTGAGTCTACCCATAGGAAATTCTCTTTTGATCTATTATATGCAGTTCTTATTGCCTAGGCCACTTCTATTCTATTTCTGTTATAGGTCCTATGTTTGGCTCATCAAGAGCCAAGATGACTTTTCTCAGCATACTAAATCATGACTAATATCTCTCTCATTTCTTTACTTTCTCTCTTCTATTCACAGACCATGTTAATGTGTTCACTGCTCAGAGCACTTTGCACCTCAAGCTTTCAGTCTGTAATTCCTTGAGGAGTCTTCTCAGTGCATAGGTGAGTCCCCAAGGGAGGTGAGGGGGCTGCAGTGTGATCACCACCGTGACTGCAGCTTTAAATCAGCTACTTACAGCCACCAGCATTCATTACCTAACACAGCCTTTATTTTTCAGGTTTTGCAAGCACACTGAGATCAATGCTAGTGTGACTTTATCATTACCCAAAGTCAGTTCAGATATGTCTGCTTGAGCATCCATCACACCTTGCCTGAAGCAGGAAGCTCCTGCAAATAGCCTGTTGCACCGATGGGCTTTAGCAATGATAAAATATTTTGCCCAAGGACTGGATTTGTTGACCAGTTTTCATCCCAGGGCTTCAAGCCACACTGGCCTGTGCTATTAACTGTCTCTAGGACTAGAGCAGTTTGCCAGTTTTGCAGGGCAAAGAAGGAAAGAGGGTGGTGGACCAAAGGCAGGCTTAATGTAATGTCATTTAACTGCTGAAGGTTTCATGCTGACTAAACCGGAAGCTGAATGTGAGGGGACCTCATGCATTACTAATTTGGCCTAATATGGTGAACAGGATATAGTCTCATTTCTGTCTTGTGCAACTCTTCTGAGGTCAGTAGCTACTTCAGGAACATGGGTGTCCCAGCCTGTTCTCTCATTCTGAGAGTGTATGCTTTTTAAGACGCACACTCAGTATCCTGAAAAATGTAAATGGCATTTGACTTTATTACAAGCTCTTTTGCTTAATTTTTCTTAGCTTTTTCACAAGAGGATGGGAGTAACAGTACCGGCTGAGAGAGGGCTGAGCCAATGCTTTGAGTATTCCACTGCTCTTGTGTTCTTGCTGTTTGCTAAATGTTCCTGAAATGAGCAGTACTGAAACCTCTTACATGCACAGTTTTATTACTTTCATGTACAAGAATGTTGTTAACACAATAAACGGTATTACTTGTACTTTTTAAAAGTATTTTATTATGGTTCGGAGGAAGCCGATGTAGTCATTCTACAGTTTACTGATACTCCGTATTTAAAGAAATTTCAGTCTCTGCCAAACAATCACTTCTTAAGTCAGTGTCAATTTGTATCACACAAAAAGCAGGAACATATTTAAATATCTTATGAAACAGGCAAGAGAATATGGATATGGGGACCACGGTTTTGGTTTTATTAAGATTATCAGTTTGTTCATTTACTTTGTATGGACATCAACTTACTTAGAGACACTTTCAAGAATTAGAGACTACATGCTTTTGGAGAGAGAAAAAATGATCTTTCACGTTTGCATGCTTTATCAGCTCAGTGTTATCAGGTCATGTATATGTTGAGTAATTCCTATCTCACTCAACAAAACCTAGTTTGATTCCAAAATATGTGGAACAAATGCAACAAGGAGAAATTACCTGTTTTTAATTTATTTATCAGGAAGATAAAACAAAACAATGCAAGGTTCAAAAGTTCAATGCACTAGTTGGTTGTGTAGGATGGGGATTCTTATGATTTCTAAGGGGCCAATATGCAATATTGATTTCTAAGGGGCTAGAAATATGCAATTTCCTAATCATATAGATACAAACAGTCTGACTGAAGTTTGTGAAAACGAGCTTTAAGATCCCAGCATGTAAATGAGCGTTCTCTGGATTAAAAACTATTACATTACACTCTCAAATTAAACGAGTACTTTATCACACCAGACACTTAACCCATACATGCTTTTAAAAATTAGAATCTATTATCCTTTTTGATGCTGGTAGCCAAAGCCTCCCTTTTACAGTTTCAAAGCAATGATCAGAGTTTCCTAGACAGCTGCATGAGTACCTCCCACACAAATTCTATTCTATTTGAGACAGTCAGACAAGCACTTTTAGTCCACCACAGTCATGAGAAAAGCCCAGTCTGACAGGCATGTTTGAAAGACACAGAGTTTACACCCAGATGAACACAAACACAGCAGCTTTGCTCACCACAAACACTGGTAGAAGTTCTCAGGTGTACTGCTCCAGAGGCAACTTCACTGGTAAATAAACATGTGAGGCTGGGCCTGTCCAATGCCCATCTCTCATCTCTGTGAATTCTCCAAGTTGCCGAACAATGGGATGGTGCTTCTCTCCACTCTCTGTGTTGAATCTGGGCCACTGTAAAAAAAAACAAACAAAAAAACCCAAAGAAGCAAAGAGTAAGAGGGAGCAAGACCCATGTAGCTTTGTTGCAGGGAGATCTGGAGAGGATGCAAGGTGTTTTGCATTTCCAAGAGTACCTGTAATTTTTCCCATAGACATAGGATAAAACACATAAATGGCACACGCTCATCACAGTGGCGATCCTGCCCACTGAGCTGCAGATTCAGGCTTCCTCTTCCAAATGAATTTTGCATTGTTTTCAGCTAGGTGCTTCAAATCACCCTGCTGAGGCGTGGCATCATCCCTAATGCCTAAATCAGGTGCCCAAGAGCACTGCGAATTAGGCTCTGTATCTCTAGTGATGATTTTCATCTTGCTTTAGATGAAGACTGCAAAAAGCACTTTCAGTGTATTTTAGAAATTACTTACTGCATCACATATGAAATGATCCCAAGCCTACACCCTGTAGCTTGCGGAAATGTTCTCTATGGACTGTGGTTGCTGAAATGGAACATCTGCATTTCCAAGAGCAACCAAACCCTCTGAATCAAAGGGCTGTGGTAGTAGCCAGCACAAAACGAGAGAGCAGGAAATGTTGCTATAGCCTGTATTTTTTCTTTAACTGTACATACTTCTCAGCAGAAAACAAAAACAAATATGCAGGCAGCTGTGGATAAGAAAAAGCAAAATATAGAATACCATTTCTTATTTTTTTCTGAACAAAGGAAGATAGCAAGTACTGACATCCAATTCTGAATAGCTCAAATGCTCTAACACTTGGCTATTAATTTGTTTCCTAACCATGACATGGAAAACAACTTACAGTGCTAATGATTCAGGTTTGCTACTAGCAACTGATCAGTGACCAATGACTTGACAATCTCTGTGCAATTTATAGCGATATTTGTAAAAATGCCATTGCCATTTATGGAACTGCAGTGGAAGTCAAAGAACTGAACCAGTACAGTAGTCTCTGCCCAGTAATATTTGGAATCACTACTTTGCTCGAGTCTCAAGCTGAGCCACAGGAGGGTCAGGTTGGACATTACGAGGAATTTCTTTACACAAAGGGTTGTTAAACATTGGAATGGAGTTCCCAGGGCGATGGTGGAATCACTCTTCCTGGAGGTGTTCTAGAAAAGACTGGACGTAGCACTTAGTGGCATGCTCTAATTGACTTGGTGGTGTTCAGTCAGAGGTTGGCCTGGATGATCTCAGACATCTTTTTCAACCTAAGGGATTCTGTGTTTGTTTCCTTATTTGAAGAAAAGGTCCCCCCTGTGGTCTGAGGGTAAGGTTTGAACCGGAAACACCAACACAGGCTGCACAGATTACATGTTTAGTGCTGGTATCTGTTCTTTCTGTGTTTGGTGTGCTACCTTGCACATGGCTCTTGTCAGGACATAAACCAGAATGCTTTGAACTTCTGGCACTGCAGAAGCTGGCCTCTCCTTCCCTGGACACACAGGACGGTAGAGCAGCTGCCACTGAAATGGACCTCTCGAGGCCAACATCTCCACTCCCCCTGATCAGGCAGGACAATCACAATCACACAATGGGTCAAGTTGGAAAGGTACTACACTAGGTAATCTGGTCCAATCTCCTGGCTCAAGCAGGATCATCCCAGAGCACATGGCACAGGATTGCGCCCATATGTTTCTGGAGTATCTCCAGTGACGGATCACCTAAGGACTACCCATAGCCGGCTGCCCAGGCCTGGCTTTTGAAGATCAGCAAGCATGGAGCCCACAGCACCTCTAGGGTCGACCCTCGCTGCCACCTGTCCCCCCGTGCCCGTGCCCGTGCCGTGCCAAGGCGGCGTGAGCCACCAGCGCTGAGGCGCCTCCGGGGAGCCGGGGCGGAAACACGGCGGCAACATCCCCCCATGGCACGGGGAGCCGGCGGGAAGGGGCGCTTTTCCCGGCAGCACGCTGACCCTGGGCTCCACGCAATTCCCGCCGGAACTGCGGACGGGGGCGGGCACACAAAGACAGCGGCTCCCGGAAGGGAGATCCCGGGCTGTCAGACCCGCCCCACCCGCACCGGGGCCGGGGCCGAGGCCGAGCAGAGCGTGCTGCCTCCCGCCCGCTCCCGCTTTTTCCTTCACCAGGGCAACGAGGCTGGTGAAGGGTCTGGAGCGGCGCATGTACAATGAGGAGCGGCTGAGGGGGCTGGGGGTGTTTAGCCTGGAGAAAAGGACGCTCAGGGGTTATCGCTCTCTACTACCACCTGAAAGCAGGGCGTAACCAGGTGGCGATCGGCCAGGCAACAAGCAACAAGACCAGAGGACATAGCCTTAAGCTGCGCCAGGGGAGGTTTAGATTGTACATTAGGCAGAGTTTCTTCACAGAAAGGGTGATCAGACAGCGGCATAGACTGCCCAGGGAGGTGGTGGAGTCACGGTCCCTGGAGGTATTTAAGGAAAGACTGGATGTGGCACTCAGCGCCCTGGTCTAGTTGACACGGTGGTGTTCGGTCACGTTGGCCTGGATGGTCTCAGAGGTCTTTTCCAACCTAATTGATTCGGTGACTGTGATTATTTCCCGCGGGCCCCCGCCTCCATCTCCGTGCGCGCACCTCCTGCCGCCGCGGCCGTCCCGCCCCGTCCCCGCCCGCACCGGAGCCGTTCCCCCGCGCATGCGCTCCGTGCCCCGTCCCGGCTGTTCAAACAGGAAGGCGGACATGTTGCTCCCTCTCGCAGGTTTCCTTGCAGCCGCCGGACCTCACGTTCTCTCCTCCCCTTAAGCCGCCTCCTTCTCTCCTCCCCTCGCACGCCGCAACCTCGGGTCGGTCCTGGGGCGGTCCGGGCTGCCGTCCCGTCCGTGAGGCGGAGGAGCGGAGAGGGGGTGGCTGAACCGGCGTTGGCAGCGGCGGGAGGCAGCGAGGAGGAGGAGAGAGGAAGAAAGATGCTGCTGTGGCCGTTCCGCCGGTGAGGTGACTCGTCCGCTGCCCGCGGGTCCACTCGCCCGGTGCCTTCCTCGCCCCGTGCCCACGGAGGGACCGACCCCACGGCGCTGAGACACGCCGTCGAGAGGATTCCTCTAAGTTTTATTTTTCCATCCGTTTTTGCCTTGTTGGTGTGCCTGTAGGCTTTTGTCTTTTTGCTTTTTTTTTTCTTTTTTGTTTTGTTGTATTTTTTTGTTTGTTTGTTTGTTTTGTTTTTTTCCCCTCTTCTGTTGTTGCTTCTGGTTCACCGGAAAGAAAGCCGCGCTCCGGAACCTGGCACCGACCCGCCGGCGCTGCAGCAGCAGGGCGAGGAGGAGGGACCGCTACGCTGGAGCCCAGGACGGCTTCCCCGGCTGGGAAAATGGGAATGCTGAGACGGCGGGGCCCGAGCAGAGGAGGGAGGGAGAGGAAACCTGCTGCTGCGGAGCTGTGAGCATCCCGGGAAGCTGCGTGCGTGCCTGGAGGAGCGGGGGGAGAAGCAGCCTCGTCCCCCGCCTGCTGCGGGCTCCCCTTGGATTCTCTGCCCCCTTGACGGGGACTTGCCCCAGAGACTTTTGCGATTGAAGGGATCTCGCAGAAGGCGCTTCCTCAGCCTGGTACAGGCTGTGGTTTCTCTTTTGTGCTCGCCTGTTCCTGTTTTTTTTTAATTTTTAATTTTTTTTTACCTTAACTTTGCTCTGGAATAAGGGAAACTTTTTATCTCCGGAAACATGTCGACGGGAGAAAGTTTTGAGTCTCGGTTTGAGAAAATCGACGTGACTTTGAAGGACCCCAAATCCGAAGTGAACGTGGACTGTTTGCTGGTGAGTAGGGAGCGCCGATGGGCCCCCGGTCACGTCTCCCCGAATTCCTTACCCTGTGGGACCGAATCTCGCACTCCTGGCTGAGTCACCGCCCGGCTCAGCTCCGCACTGGTGTTTTGTTTACCCAGCGTTGGGCTGAGGGTGCGTGAATGTGCCCGGGTGCCGGGAGAGCGGCTCATGCCAAGGAGGCGCCTGCCCAGCCCTGCCTCACGCTTGTCATCTCTCGCTCCGCGCGCTGCTCTGTGCCTCGCCGGCTGTCACAGGGGCGGTGGAGCCTTTCCACAAAGGCGGAATTCGTGAGTGCCGCTCCTCTGTGTGAGCACAGGACTTCAAATAGCTTTGATACCAGTTCTCTCTCCAGCAACTTTTTTAAAGACTGAGGTCCTCTTATGCTGTGGTTAATCACTGCAGCGCTGACAGTTGCATACAACACGATTGATACGCCCTTACGGGTAGGGGCAGGAGTTTAAATGCATTTTAAACTGGTGGTTGTGCTAGGCCTGGGGTAGAGGGCTGCTCGCTTGTTATTTCCCTAATTGATCGTATGTAATAGCTGGATCTCACCAGCGCTGTCAGTGTTACAGCTGCAACCATAGGAAAGCAAACCGTAACAGTTCCTGATGTAAAACCAACCATTTGGTAGCTGATTGACAGAATTGAATAATCTCTTAGTTCTCATTTAGTTCACTTAGTACCTCAGTAAACTGCATGCCAAATCCAGCCAATTTGTTTGGGATGCATCTGGGTGCTTAGATATGCCTAGAGATGTCCTTAAATAGTACCAAAGCGTAATTTGTGCTTTCACAGTGAAGTAGAGGGCTTATTTTCTTTGGAGCAAGTGATGGAAGTTCTTTAGTGTATTTTTTTTTCCTTGGCTTTCTGTTGTCAGAGAGAGGAACAAATAAATGGAATTTGTTCCTCGTATGAACTCTGACATTTGGGGTTGGAAGGGAAGGGAGGTGTGGGGGTGGAGATAGCTCTTAATAGTCATTCTTCATTTTCTGCTGCATGGTTCTTGGCAGAAAGCTTGCTTGAGCATAAGGCAGTGGAGAGATTAAAAGAATAATGCAAAAATCTGTACAAGTTCACAATATTGTTTACTCTCTTTAGCTTATTACAGGTTTGTGAGTTTCTGAAGTGTTGGCAGTTCAAACCTACATCCCTAGATAAAAGCATTGCCTTGTGGATGCTGCTGTCACAAAGGAAAATAGCACTGCATCTTCTAGTTAACTTGCTTGTCTTGATCTGCTTTACCTATCTGTCATCTTAGAACCACAGCTAATGAGGACACCTCTGGTTCTTAGGATATAGTGTGTCAATTTTGGTACCTCGAGACTAATCAGACATTTTTACAGCCAAGTTCTATTGATAGGTGTCAAGAGTATAGAGTCAGGTGAAAGTCCAGAGTTTACGTTAACCATGCCTCAGTTTGCTAGTATGTGCTTAAGTGCTGGCCGTTCTGTGGGGACCTTCCTACAGTGGTAGGAAGGAATTGGCTGGTATCAGACATGCAGTTGGTAGTATCTTTAACCGTATTCCTTAATCTTATAATCAGTTTAAGGATTTGCCCCATTTCAGTTATCTTAATTGTGATTAGGAGCTAAGCTGTAGTCAGTTTGGGAATGAACTTGCTGGGATGCTTCCTGTCATGCTTGTTGAAAGTTTTAGAACATGTGTTTGCATTACAGATTTTAAGGTCCTTTGAAGTGGCAATTTTTTAGGAAACTTAAACTATTACCAATTAAAAAAGAAAATTCTGCTTCTGAGGAAATCACTTGGTAAGCTAACTTTGTATGTGTTTGGTCAATATATCAGTCTTCCTGCTGACTAGACCTACACTTTGCTTCACTTATTCTTGGGGTCTTTTCTATAGAAGAATTTAAGTATCTTATTGTTTTCTAAACAGCTTAAATATTTTATACCAGTTCTTAATGTGATGATTCACACTACAAGCATCATTCTTGGCCCAAAGTACTACTTCTATATCAAATCCATTAAAATATATTTGGATATGCTTTTAAGGAAGAAATGCTTAGGTGTAGGTGTAATTGATCTGCATTTAAATACCTTCTGAAATGAACTCCCCATTCCCCTCCCTGCAAGTCTCAGTTAGAGGGAAATTTGACTGACTTCAGACGTGGTATACTTAGAAAGTAAAATCATAATTTTCTGATCAGACTGCATACAAAAATTCTTTCTAATAAAACTTTAAAAATCTAAACTATTTTTTACCGTTGCTTAAGATTGTGCATTGATGTTCCTTATAACTGCTTTGACATTTCCTCAGCAAAAGTGATAGCTAACTGTACGTGTCTGAGTGGAAATACGTGAATAGCTGATATGCAGACACTTCAGCATCTGATAGTCTATATGTGTAGGTTTAAAATGCTGGGGTTCATTTAGGTTCAGGAGACATTTTTTTTGGCTGTACAATGAAAAGTCTCAGCAGTGCTCTTGGCTTCTCTTAGCATGGTTTTATCCTCTAAGTTTGCTTCATTTGTCTTCTGTTCTTATTTTTCTTCCCCATCAGTTTGTACCCTTTGTAGACTAACAGGCAAGACATGGAATAACCTTTAAATCAGCTTTGTAGCCATTTTGGGTTTTGTAACTGTCATAAGCTATGTTCTGTATGCTAGAAAGATTCTAAATTTATATGTGAAGTAGCATGAGAACTCTAAGAAAAGAAGATGGGGGTGAGGCTGATACAAAGGAAGACATGTTACCGTTTCAGGAAGGTGTGGGAGAAGAGTGCTGACAACAGAGCAGAGCGGGCAGAAAAGGCACACTGGGGGCCTTGCAAGTTCAATTTACATGTTGCAGGAAGGAGATTCATGAAGCTGAAGTGCAGGAGAGAGACGTGTTTATTTTTCCTGTTTTCTCTTATTCAACTGTAATAAAAAGCAGAGTAAGAAAATGAATATAAGTTGCAACTGTCTGTAACTAAGTTTGTTTCTTCAGGGCTTCCATGCGCTTGATTTAGTACTAGGCAGAGGAATCATAGATAAACTGTCTTTTTTTTGATGAGGCATGAGGAGGCTCAAGCCTGAGTTAAGTGTAGATAACATGTCACAGCATCATGTAGTGCATTTTCTCAAAATATTTGGTACTAGGAGTCCTGCAGTCCCCAGAAGATCCAGTAACACTGTGAAGGCTGTGCTAGACAGGTGGTCACTTGGTGGGGTGTGCAGTGGTCAGATCCTGCTAAATTCCGTAGGGGTGCTGAGTAGGCCCAAAGGCAGTGTAAGTGACTATTAACTTGAGCTAAGTGTCTTGTGAGCTTAAACACTGAAAAGCAATATTCAGTGAGCATCGTTCTACAACAATTTTTGGAATGAACCTGTGTTTTAGTAAATTCTTGGGGTTTATGGGCTTTCAGTTTTTGAAGAGTGGAGAGCTAAGGGGTGTAATAAGTGTGTAGATGTGGGACATTTGACCTGAAATTGCCTATGCTTTTGATGCTAAAATAGCTAGTAACTTCTAATGAAAATGTATTTCGGTGCTCTCTCTGTTCAGGAAGAAACTCACAAAGAATGTTCTCATGGTTTATACAGGCACTTGAGTTATTATACATATTCTTTGTATATATCTATATATAATAATATAATTATTCAAGTACTTAGTCAATTACTTCTGTAGTTGATTTTAAAAACTTCACAGTTTTGGTCTTAATCTTCAAAGATGTCAAATATTTCATTGGCTGAGCAGTTTGTCTTCAAATTAACTGACAGCAGTAAACACTGCATATCACAAACTTGTTTTATCTACTCTGAAGAGGTTTCCATTTTTGTTGCACCGGAAATACATAGCTACAGAGCTTGATTCACCTGTTTTTCCTAGGTCTGTTTCATCAGCTAGATTAATTCATGTTCATCTGTCTTGCATAGGAAAAGGCAAGATGATCTTCTCATCTTTGATATTTGGAATTCTATATATATATCTCTGTTACTAGACATATTTCCCTTCTGTTAAACATGTTAGAAAGCACTTCTGCAGACTTTGTGATTAGGGATTTGATTAATAAATTTTTAAAAAGCAACAAATAAAAACTAAATAACTGAAAGTACCTTTACTTTGGTGGTATCTATCCAAATACCTGATGAAATTATGTTGACTGAAACCACACTAACTCTTCTCTAAAGTCTGAGTGATTAAATGCTAGAAAAACTTGGTATCTGAGAAGCTTCCTTGATTGCTAATGAAGCTTCTTGTGTGTATGTGTATGTATATATATATATATATGTATATGTGTTCAGGAAGTAGAACTTCATGAACATTTGCAGATTTTCAGCTTCAGAATTCTGTAAGTTGTCTGAAGATGGCTCAAAGTAAGGGAAAGTGTTGTGACTGACAAAATCTTGGACACATTTCTATCATTCTTTAGGTCCAAGTGAACGGGTTGCAGTTGTGTTGGGGCAATCACAGTATCACTACAGACTGGGTGTTGAATGGTTTGAGAGCAGCCCTGTGGGGAAGGATTTGGGAGTTTTATCTGAATTTCTGGCTCATCTGTCAGAGAACAACCTTTTTGACAGGGACTGTTAGTGTCAGGACAAGGCCCTTAAATTGAAACAAGTGTAGATTTAGATTGGACAAGAGGAAGAAGTTTTTTACTGGGAGGATGGTGAGGCACTGGAACAGCTTGCCTGGAGAAGTAGTGGATACACCATCTGTGGAAGTGTTCAAGGCCAGACTGGGTGGGACTTTGAGCAGCCTGATCTAGGGGAAGGTGTCCTTGCCTGTGTCAGGGGTTTGGTACTGGATGGTCCTTCAAGGTCCATTCTAACCCAAACCATTCTGTGATTTGGTAGTTAGATTCAAAATAAGACTTCTGTCTGACCTAGAAATACAATTCCATGTCTTCAAGTTACCGTATCTGAACTTTATATGCAAAAATAATTAATGTTAATTATTGTTAATTACTATGTTAATTATTAATGTTAATTAATAATAATAATGTTATTTAATGTTAATGTTACTATTATCTTCTCATCACTACAGATTATGAAATATAAAGATTAATGTTAAGTTAATGATAAAATATATATCTTAATATGTTAGTCTAAGGTAAAATGCAACTCCAAGCTGGCTTTGAGAGTACGGTAACTTGATGGGTTCTTATTTCAGGTTGCATCTCCTAAGAATTTTTTAGTATTACGTTAGCCTTTAGAAATGTAACATTTGAGATGTGGAACTGTCAAAATGTTAGCATTTGTTTCATGGTGTATGGTAGGTTTTACGGAGGAATTAATAGTTAACTTAGCCAATTCTTCTGCTTATAAAACTAGAGGCTGTGTAGGAATGTAATTATTTATTTTTCCTATAAAAAGTTCTAATGAGGAATGATAATAGGGAAAGTTGATATTAAGACACGTTTCAACAAGAGGAGTAAAACACCCAGCTAAGATATAAATGCTCTTTCAAAGTAAAAATATTTGTAAACGATGTCCTTTTCCCTGGCAACTACAGAGTGGTTTTTTTGTTGCTTGAAGGAAGGAAGAGGGAAACACCTGGAATTTTTTTGCTGGACAAATTGAAAATCAGCCTGTTGGTCTGTAAATCTTTGAGGACAGTGATAGCTTCAGAAGCCACTCATTGAGAACTTAATAAATACTGAGAAGCACTGTGAGCAGATGATGTTGGTAGTCTCACAGTTGCTGTTAGCAGAATTCCCTAGGTCATACTATATAAAAATAAAAAGCTTTTTAAGATCTCTTACCAAAGAACACTGAGATGTTTGTCTTGATACAGGATGTTTATCTTGAATTTAAGAGGTCCCTAATGATATAATTAAAATCTTTTTTTGGTAGATGTTACTTGATTTTATTTATCAAAACTCCTTTGTTGTCAAGGAATGGCAGTTCAAATAGAAATACTGAAAAACTGAACTTATTTCTCTGAGAAAAAAAAACTGGAGAATGGTTAAAAACTTTTCTGTCTTTGCCTTAATTTGTCCAGTCATTCCAGCAGCAATAAAGCTAGAAGGATGATGAGACGATATTGGTAAAACTGCAGACACTGTGCAGGCAACACCCGGTTACAGCTCAGTTAAAGCAAATGCAAATAACACCATCTTTTAGCTCCCTCAGCAATCTGCTGGAATTAGCACTCGAATTAATGCCAAGGCACACAATGTGGACAGCAGACAGGAGGAGTGGGGAGCCACGTGCAGCTGGAAAGCTGTGACACGGGAACATTGGCATTGGAACAGGCTCCCCAGGGCAGTGATAAGTCCCCATCCCTGGAAGGGACAGGTAGATGTAGCACATGGGGACACGGTTTACTGATTGTTCTTGGCAGTGGTGGGGAAATGATTGGACTCAATGATCTTATAGGTCTTTTCCAGCCTAAATGATTCTGTGAACAGTGATTGAACAAGCGCTGAAACAGGATCTTTGAGAAGAAGAAAAATGGTTTGGAGCTTCTCTTGTTGACGTTGTATTGCTGTGCTGAGATGATTGCACTGCCTGTGCTGAAGTCTCCAGTCAGCAGGGTAGAGATCCCTGTAGTCTGCTCAGCTTCAGCAGGGTGTAAGGTGCTGTGGTGCATCTTCAGTTACACCTGTCTGGAGACTGTCTAGACGAGTAGGAGCTCCTTGGCTGGGTTGGCTGCCCATGTTGCTAAGGGAGAACCAGCACAGGATCAGCACCAGCTTCTGACTGGAGCACGGGTCAAAGTCTATTCTGATACTCAAAATCTTGTAAAGGATTGGCTTTCATTAGCTGAAAGGTTGCCACTCCCTGTCAATATTTATACAATAAAAACTGTCATGGGGATAGTATGTAAGATCTCTTTATTTGTAGGTCCTAATTGAAATCCAACTGCAGATTTCTTTATTTTAGCTTCTGTTATGTTTCTTATATGCATTCATTTTTCTGTTTCTTTGATGGAGCTCAGAAATATGTGAAGGTTTTCTTTTTTTGGTCAGTTGCATGGTCTGAGATGATGCAAAGACCTAATGCTTGGAAAACTGTGTAGGAAATGCTTCACACACTAAGGCTTTATTTTGGACTCTAGATTGGAGCAACCTGAAAGTGTTTCTAGCTTGAGTGTGTCTGGGCTGTGGAGCTTACAACTGAACTGGAAACACAAGTGGAACACATCCTTGTTTTTTCTTACAGATCTTCATGAGTCATAATATTCACTTAGAAAAAATCCTCAAATTCTAATAGTTATGTAAATACTGACTAATTGTGTCTTTATATTTTTTCTCTTAAGAGCAGCATGGTACTCGGTGCTGCACTATATTCATATGCATTAAATGCTAAGGTATGAATATATTCAGAGGAAAACTTGATGTGAGATACCTACACAGAAAATGCATTGATATAAGATGGCTGTTTTTCTGTGTAGTCACTGACTGCTATGAAAATACTGTTTCTGTGGAGGCTGAGCTTAATTTTTAGCAAATAAATAAAGGTCAAAAAAACCCCTGACTACACAAAACTAAGTATGTCATCTGGAATGTGCTTTTTGAAGAAGAGGAAGCCAGAAGCTTCTCTTGACATCTGGAGATTTCAGCTAGGAAATTTTCTCCTGTTTTGTGGTTGGGGATGTTACATTTTTCAGCAGATGGTTAGTAAAACTTGTATTATAGCCATAATGGTTATTTCCAGTGGGAAAGTGTGAAGGAACAATGGTTCGGGCATTCATCTCCAACTGGCTACTGTTTGATCGTTTGTTTCTTTTGTCTAAATCAGTTACTTTGGATGATTTGGAAGTCTGCTTTCTTAACTTTTATTACCGTGTATTGTGGGAAAGTAGTGTGTTGTTGAGTACAAATTGTTTTTTTCACAGAATGATTGAGGCTGGAAGGAACCTCTGGGGGTCCCTCATCCCCCTGCTCTGATAGAGTGGCTAGACCAGCTTGCCCAGGAAGGCTTTTGACAACTCTGCAACTTCTCTGGGCAACCTGACATTTTCCACTTCTCAGAAGAATACTTTCTCTGTTGAAGCTTCACACAGCAGAAAATAAAATTAACCAAAACTAAATAGAAAAGCCATCAGTACTCATTTGGCATTTGTTTGCAGAGTTCTGGCCTTCTTGTTCAGTAAATCTGTTTCTAGCCCAAATAATTTTTGAAAGGTATCTGCCACAGAAGACCAGAAGAACTTTCTGCATGGAGGCATTTGTAGATTTGGATATTTTTAGCATAAAGATCTGTAGCTGAGGGGTCAGTTGCTGTGAATTCATAAGCTCATATTTAATTTGTGACTGTGGTTGAAACAGATGTAGGATTCTTCTGTTGGAGCTAAAAAGAGAATGAATACCTTGCTGTGATCTCCAGTTTGCACTACACAAGTACCACTTCAGTTTTTCATGATTATGTAGCCTTGTGTTTTCCGTATCTGTGTACACAGATCGTTTTCCTCCTGACAGGTACTGAAAGATGCTGGGTAGGACTTCCTTATTGGCCTGTAAATGTGAAAAACTTTGATACTGAGGTTACAGGAACCTGTCCCTGAGAGACTGGTAAAGAGGAGAGACTGCCTGTGGAGTTTTCAGGCAGTCTTCAGAGGAGAGACTTCAGCTTCAAACTTTGACTTCAGAGAAGCTGAAGTGTAACGTGTCAGTACAACAATCACCATCTTCCTAGAGTATGGATGACAGTCTGGCATGTTCATTCCACCGTGGAGATCTGGGAGCTCATTTGGCTACAAGTGTGCAGTGACTCTGTAAAGTACTTAAGAGGGGGAGGAAACCTCTCCAGCCAGGAGGTAACTGAGTAGGAGTGGATGGGGAAGATTCTTCAGGAAGGAGTGGGGTGAGGGTAGGACAATCAGTGAGTGAGTGCTGGTTATACTTGGCTTGTGCTTTTTGCAGATGCTGGGTTGTGCAAATAATACCAGGCAGGACATGAAGCTGTGGTTGAAAATGGAGATAATACTGATGCCTCACAACTTTGTGTTGATACTCTGCACTGCTGTCAGTGTTAGAGGTGGAATCATAGAATTCCCTTCTTTGTTATGAAATCTGATTATACGAATGTGTTTTTATACCAATCTCTTCTTAGAAAGTAGCTTTGATTGTAGGCGTGTGAAGAATCCTGTCAGTATTGTGCTGAGAGAATTTATTCTCCCCTTTCAAAGAGGGAAGGTGGTTCTTCCACTTCAGTGATGGTTTATTTATTGCTTTAATACATCTTCTGTGAGTAGCTGTCCTCCTCCTTCAACTTAAATTACTACTGAGTTCATTGGCAATTAAACATACAATTGCCAGCATAACAATGATAAGTTTTTGGTGGTCTTGGGACCATTCAAACCTGCTGTTATATGCTATATATCCTCTTTTGTGTAAATTCAAGGCCAGAAGTGGTACCACTAGGAATTGAAGTTTTTGCTCTGCTAGTATTGGCATCAGTCAGCATGGCTTTTGAAAGAGGGGCTGTTGTTGCCAACATTTGTGGAACCAAGATGGTGACGTAAATAAAAAAATACACATAAAGACCTGTGAGTGAAAGCTGAGCTATTGATGTAATTGTGTATTTTATTGGGTTACTTTTTGTTTGAGCAGTGGGTTTGTTGGTTGGTTGTTTTGGGTTTTTTTTCAATACACTGAATTTATAATTGGACATGTCATTAAAAAGCTAGGCTTTCTCTGTAGCGAATAAATCAAGAAGAGCTTTTGTCTTCTGTCTTTTACTCAAATGCCCATGGCTATTTTTAGCCTTTCTCATACTCCACAAATTGTTTTGTGCCTATGGTTTTTGGAAGTAGCATGACTTTAAAGTGTTTGGAGATAGTTTTGACTTGCAAAATCAGGTGGTCAGAGAAATCATCAGAGCTAGTCATAATGTGGTTCTGAGTCAACCTATGAAGACTCTTGTTCGGAAAACCATATTTAGGAGAATTCTGGATTGTTTGTCTAAAGAAAAGTTGTAACACAAAGAAGGTCTTGTATCGCGTAACTTGCAAGCTCAGAGCTGTTCATTGATTCTGCGTGGCAGATTGGATTGGAGTAAGGAAAGGAGTATAAGTCTCTGTTGCTCTAATTCTTGATGAGTGTAAGGTCAGAGGAATCTTTGAAGTGTTTTCATTTTGTTTCTTTTCTGTCCTCAAATGCCTTACGGCTTTGATAAGAAAGCTTTTGTCCTTCTGAATGCAATGTATACATAACACTATTATCATTAGTAGTTTGGCCTTGGGATTTAAGGAGGGGTACTATTTAGAGGAAAAATTGGGGTGTTAGGTGCTGGTGCTGCAGGAGCTGCTTTGGGTCGGGGACTGCAGTGACTGTAGACAACTTGTCTGTGACTTTCTGCCTTCTGTACAGTTGATTTTTGACTGGCATCAGGGAATAGTTGGGATGGCTGCCTTGTTCTTTTCTTTGGTCATCTCCTCTTTCAACTTCTGGCAAAGAAAGGAGTCAGATTAACTTCACCTTTATATAGATAATAGTTTCTGTCATAGTTCTTGGTAAATTCATGGGAAAGAAGGGTCTGAGAACCATGAATTCTAGGGGAGAGAAAAAGGGATATTTTTTTTCTTTTTATATACCCTGTTTCATTGCAGTTTGACAAACTCATAGATGTGGTCAGGAATAGAAGAAAAGGTTGATCAAAACCATTTATTTGCAGGTTGGGAAGTTTCTTTCAAAGTTTCTGATGCCCTGTAAGTAGAAGCTTAATTTTTCAGTGTAAAATTCAACCAGAATAGGCAGCTGAAGGTTTTTGTTCAAATCTGGATATCTTGTGAGAGGTTGACTAACTCTACCAAAGCAGGACATCTTTTTCTTTCTTTCTTGTATGTTCCAGCATCAAAAAACTTACCTTACAGTGGTGCTGCATTAGTCATATTTTGTGGGAGGAAGTAACAGTGTTCTGCAAAGGTGTGTTGTAGAAACAAGTTGAAATCCTAAGCTTTCTTCTGATTCGTAATTCCTCTTGTAGGCCCTTACATGTAATTTAAGAACAGGTCTTCTGAGCTGATGGGTTAGCAAAAGTGTGGAAAAAAAAGAAATAAGGTCATGAGTTTTTGAAGAATTACTTTAAAAAGTCATATGATGTTTTTACAAAATAAGTTTTTATTCAGAGGGGTTGGAATCAACATAACCTCTTTCATAACAATGGAAAAATACACAACCTTTAACAAGTTGCAACTTAGGTCTAAAGCTTATGCCTAAGATTAGATAATTCCGTGTAGATCTTGCTTCCCTTGAATTTCATCATTATAAACAAATGTCTTTTAGGTATAATGAAGTGCAGCTCACAGAAATGAGCTGGTTTATTTGTTAAGCTTCCTTTCTACATCGAGAAGGTGGAAGCAGTGTTACCCATAAGAGCAGCTGATGAAGTTGGGCAAGATACCTGTGTCCTCATCTCTGCAAAATACAAGAATCACCTAATTTTTAAATGCAGTAGGGTGGTGTCTGTTGTCATGATTTTATGTTGTTCAGTCTTGAGATAATTTCTCTTTCACTTTTGCAGTAGAAGTAAAACCAGTAATCATATTCTGATGTGAAACAGAGAAGCAACTAATGGGGCAGTCGACAAAAATGATTTTGTTAGTAATGCCAGTCCTGTCAATTTATAGTCTTGAGTTAATTCTTAAACTCATGCAGTGGGTATTTGCCTACCATAAATCACTTAATTCTTGACAGTTATAAAAAATAACTTTATCCTTTTGATGTTGAGGTTGTGGAAAGTCAATCATTCAATTTAAATACTTCCTCTTGTTCGAGTACCAGTCAAATCTCTCTTGAAAAGACAGGAGGTGAAATGAAAATTGGTGTGCCATGTTATCCTCTTGCCTTAGTAAATAAAATATCAACAAATAGGGAGCATCAGTGAAGTATCCTTGATACTGTGATACATCATTCTTTACTTTTGAATATTTTTAACTGCAGAACATAGCAGATTATGCTTATGGTGTGGCAGGGGTAGCGTACAAAAACAAAGAAAAATGCCCTTTGTGGAGAAGGAAGTCTTGTCTGTCTGAAAGGTAATTATACAAATATGAGGTTTGGAAAACAGGCAGAGAAATTAGTAAAATGATGATAATTAAAAATTATTTTGGTGTTGGAATTGTTTGTTTGGCCTAATGTGCCTTAAGTTAGGGTTTCCTGATTTCTTCAGTCTTTTTGTGAGACTGCTTTGTATTTCTGTTTCCTGAATCTAAAATAAGGAAGTACTTCCCCCAGCCCCCACAATTTGTGGGTTTGATGGCATGGAGGCAAGTTACGTTTTGTACTCCTTTTAAGGGGTAGGGAAATTTCACTGGTAGCACTATTAGGTATTTGAAAAGCAGACATCAAGCTACAAGGACATGTGTCAAACATGAATGGCCAACAAAAACCTCCACAGCAAGACTTAAAGTCAAAAGGCAGGTGTGAGTCTGTTTAACATTGCATCTTCACTGGTATGTTACAAATTGCTATTTTAATATAATCCATTGCTTTCAAATTTTAAATTATTTTCTTAGAAATACAGAGTTGGAATGGACCCGCAAGGATCATCCTGACCTTGCACTTTTACAAACCTCAAGGATCACACCATGTGCCTTAGGCGTTGTTGGAATGCTTCTTGAACTCTCTCAGGGTTGGTGGTGTGGCCAGTTCCCTGGGGAGCCTGTTCCGGTGCCTAACCACCCTCTGGGTGAAGAACCTTTTCCTAATATCTAACTTAAACTTCCCCTGACTCAGCTTCATGCCATTCTCTTGGGTCCTGTCACTGATCACCAGAGAGATCAGTGTCTCTCAGTGCCCCTCCACTTCCCCTCATGAGGATGTTGTAGGCTGCAGTGAGGTCTCCCCTCTGTCTCCTCTTCTCCAGGCTGAACAAGCCAAGTGATCTCAGCCACTCGTTGTAAAGCCCTGAACCACCTTTGTGGCCTTCCTTTGGACGCTCTCTAAAAGCTTTGTATCTTTCTGATTTTGTGGCACCCAAAACTGCCCCCAGCACTCAAGGTGAGGCTGCCCCAGAGCAGAGCAGAGCAGGACAATCCCTTCCCTTGCCTGGCTGGGGATGCTGTGCCTGATGCCCCCAGGACACGCTTGGCCCCTCCTGGCTGCCAGGGCACTGCTGACTCAGATTCGACTTGCCGTCAGCCAGGACCCGCAGGTCCCTTCCCGTGGCGCTGCTTTCCAGCCTGTCATTCCGGTCTGTATGTACATCCAGGGTTGTCCCGTGCCAGGTGCAGAATCCAGCACTTCTCTTCTTTTAAATTTCATATGGTTGGTGGTTGCCCAGCCCTCAAATTTGTTGATGTCTCTCTGTAGGGCCTTCCTGCCTTTGAGGGAGTCAATGGCTCCTCCCAATTTAGTATCACTGCCAGACTTGTTTAGTATTCCTTCCAGTCCTGCATCCTAGTAATATATGAAGAAGTTGATGAGCACAAGGCCCTGTGGAGGGATAGAGCCCTGCAGAACCCTGCTAGTGACAGTGTTGGCAGTCTGATGTCACCCCATTTGCTACAACTCTTTGTGCCTGACCCGTGAGCCAGTTGCTTGCCCATCCCATGGTGCGTTTACCCAGCTGAATGCTGGACATTTGGTCCAGTAGGACACTCTGAGACAATATTGAAAGCTTTACTGAAATCCCAAAAGATTAGGTCAGCTGGCTTCCCTTGATACCTAGCGTGAGTTACCTTGTCGTAAGAGGGAATTAAGTTTGTTGAGCAGGACTTTCCCCTCTGGAACCCATACTGATTGTGACTGATGACTGCAGTGTCCTTCAGGTGTTTTTCGATACCTCCCCAAATAAGCTTTTCTGTAATCGTCACTGAAGTGACTTTGACAGGCCTGTAGTTTCCAGGGTCATCCTTCTTGCCCTTCTTAAATTGGGACAATGTTTACCAGCTTCCAGTCATCTGGAACCTCTCTAGATTCCCAGAATAATTCAAAAATCATTGAGAGGCTTATCCTTTTGAGTTAGAGCTGTATTTTTCTTAAATTTCAGATGTTCCCACAGGCAAGTAGGGAAAACTGATTTACATGGATATGGGCTTATGACTGCAAAATACTGTTTTTTAGTAAAGAAAATTAATTTCTCTGCATGCTAATGCATATTAATATATGAACCTAAAAATTACTGTGCTTCAATATAATAAGTAAATTTTTGCAATACATTAGCTTTATAGTAGCATGTTCATAACGTTTATCACTTTCTTTGCATTGAATGTGTGGTAGAGAATTACTGTATTTTTAGGGGGGAAATGGTATACAAAGAGGAGCTTAATGAAATTTGATGCTTTCAATGGGAAAATGTCAGTTCTGGCTGTTTGAACTGTGTTGTGCATGTATATGAAGCTGTTAAAATGAAGATATATGCATTTTAAGTTGCACTTAAACTGCGGTGTCCAATGCTCAGCTGATAATGCTCACTAGTATTACAGGAGACTCTTCCTGTTTGCCATAGTTTTCAGTGGTGTAATCACTGGATGAAAGGGGGGAGATCACTAAAATGTTCCATTGACCTAAGCAGTTTGAGGGTTGTAATAAATAAAGTTTATTGGTTCTCTGAAATAATTCTCCTTCTTGCTAGCCTTACATACTGAGTAGGTAGTGGTTTTGTACCTTAGTGAATTAATATGCAGCTGTTGCTTGCATTTTAAATCTGAAGGCGTGCTTAACAAACTTCCAGGAAAGCCTTTCTGTGAAAAGCTTCGTTAATCACTCAAGATCATAATTAAATAAATGAATTGGATAATGTGCTGGTTTTGCATTGGAGCCAGCCACGGAAGTGATTTTTTCTGAGAGGAGCTGCTGAGAGCTTCCTCTGTGTCTAACAAAACTAATTGCTGGCTAGCTTTGAGAATAAGCATGTTAATAAGCCAATTAAAAGCGAGATCCACCTCTGTGAGATTCACATTTTAAAATGAACAAACCCTGGGAATTCTCTTTTTCTTCCGGCCTGGAACAGGTAACAAGGCCAGCCCGGCCCCCTGTATCAGCCGGGCCGGGCCAGGTGGGCTCTGCTGCGGGACCAGGCCCCTTTCTGGGGAGAACAAAGAAAGACATGAAGGTCAGCAAGAAGAAATCAAGTCCCAGATAGAAGAGTTGAGGAGATGCCTTAAGTTTAGGCTGAAATCCTCTTGTAAGGCTATGGAGAAGATATAATCAGTACGTCAGACTCTTTTCCCCTGTAGCTCATTGAAAATATGGGGAGATGAAGCATTCAGATTGTAGATATGAGCAGAGGTATCTATGCTAAAGCAAGCAGGTGTTGAAGTAGCTGTAATCCCATAAGAAACTTGAACAGAGAAAAAGAGAAGAGTGATGAAGACCCTGTGTCCCCAGGGAGAAAAGGAGATCTCTGTTCCTAGGGATGAAGATGGTCTCAGAGATAGATAAAGAGAATCTTTGCTCTTGAACAGCTCATCTTTAAAATAGTACCCCATAAGTTGATGCGGTCCATAAACACAACTGTGGGAAAGCTGCGAAAAGATGGGAGGAACTTCAGGATTGCAGATTCCCAGGTGCCTGCTATTCGTGGAAATTAAAAGCCATGAGAGAACTGTTTTCTTGTCTTGAGAGACTGACTTCTCTTGTGGAGAAGTCTGCATAAAATGACAAGAGGGACTCCTTTCCCTATGTGAACTGAAGAAAGACTATTCTAGAGATGATAAACTGAATTGTTTCTGTACATTGTTAGTAGGGAAAGATAACGTTGTAAGGGGGAGAAGTGTTCTGAAGGTTTTATTCTGATTCTTATTCTTTATTTTAGTTACTGTTAATAAACTTTTCTTTATAACCTTTTAAAGTTTTGAGCCTGCTTTGCCTTCCTCCTAATCCTATCTCACAGCAAGAAATAAATAAATAATTCTAGAGGGTACGTGGATATTTGGCCATCACTGAATCCACTGCAGGTAAAAAGAAATCTATGCTCAGTACCTTCACAGACTTTGATATACATGTATGCACACTATATGTGATGAAAAATATGAAATCACTACATCCATTTTCCTTTAAAATAAAAAAAAAGTCTTCAAATTAAAAAAAAAATCTGCAAATTCAGTTGAAGTACTCTAAGCTTCAGAAAAATGGATAGGAGTTTTTGTTTTCAATACTGTGCAATTATAGTTTTCTACTATAGATTTTGTTAGAAGGAAACTTTGATGACACTATTTTTGTATACTGAATGGTGACACCAAAGTTGCACAAAGAATAATCTACCTGAAGTTTGCTAATATAGAGTTGAATTAATGTTGGTGAGGCATCAAATATGTACTATTTAAAAAATTTATCAGAACTTGTGGTGGTCAGGGGGTTTTACTCAGGCTTGCAGCCTGTTATATGCGGGGTCTTCCAGGGTGTATGCTGGGCCTAATGCTGTCCAGCATCTTCCTGCATGACCTGGATGGTGGCATTGAAAGTACCCTCAGTAAATTTGCTGATTACACTGAACTGAGTAAGTGAGGAGACCCTTTAGAAGGAAGAGACATCTTACAGAGAGACCTGGACAGGCTGGAAGAGTGGGAAAGCAAGAACAGTATGAAATTTAACAAACTCTAGTGCAGTATAGTACATGTGGGATGACACAACCAAAGAGCCTGGTACAGACTGGGGTCTGTGAGGTTAGGAGCAGCCTTGCTGACCTGGGGGGCCTGTTGGACAACAAAGTGGACAGAGCTGAGCACAGCTGCAGCAACAAAGGCAGACTGGATCCTAGGCTGCATCTACAGAGGGGTCAGTAGCAGAGCTGGAGATGTGATCATTCTGCTCAGTGCTGGACACCTCACTGTAGGGAGGTGTCCAGTTCTTGTTCCTGCAATTCTAGGAGAGCTCTAAAGGAGTCACAAAGGTGATCAAAGGGCTGGAGAATTTGGTTTGTGAGGGAAAAGTGAAGGTGTTGCCCCAAAGAAGGCTTGGGGGGCCTCATCACAATGTTCCAGAACTAAAAGGACAGCTACAAAGAAGATGAAATCTGTCTTTTCAGGAGGAGAAAACAAGGGCCAACATGTACATGTTGCATTGGGAGAGGTTTATGTTAGAAAGAAATTTTTTACTGTGACAAGAGTCAGTCATCAGAACAGTGTCCTCAGGGATGTGATAGAGTCCCCATTGGTGGTGGTTTTCAAGACTCAGCAAGGTGCTGGGCAGTCTCATCAAGGCTCCCTTTTGCATGAATGGTTGGACCAGGTGAACTTTTGAGGTACCACCAAATCTGGACTATTCTGTTTCTGTGCTATTTCTCCATCTTTGGAGAAAACACCTCTACAGTGTTTCATTGGTTGGTTTCCCCCTTTGCCTTTTCCTAGCTTTGTTTCAGAGCCTCAGTGAAGCTCTTAAATCACTGCAACAACATGTTTGCAGCAGTGCTAGTTAAACACAAAGTGATGTTATGTACTATATGTACAGATAGTTTTCTCAGCTATCAAGGTCCCATTTTCTGAGGTGACACTGTAGGTATGGATATGATATCTGTGCTGAGCCCCACGATATTAATTTCTCTTTTAACAGCATATCTGATCTCATGAGAGTGAAAGAGACTTAAAGAGAAAAACCTTTAGAGGTAGTGGCCTGAAGACATAGAAGAAACTCAACCACAGAATGCATGCATAAAAAATCTAGTTTCTAAGTGGACAAAAATATAAACCTGTTATAAAGCTGTTATTTTCTTATATATTTTTTCACTCTAAATGGTAACTCTAAATAACAGTAGTATTTGAATTGAAAAAAGAAAGCAACAGGAACAGCAGCTTCCACAGAGTTAAATTTTGTCTCTTTGTGACATTTAATACTCTAGAAGTTAAGATGAACTCTATCTGGAAGGAGGGAAAGAATATTCTGAGGATTTAAACCAGCAAGTTCAGATTATCCATTTAGATTGGAAAGATACCTCTACTAAGCTAAGAGAAACTTGCAGAATGATCGGGAGGTAGTAGGAGTTTTGTCTCGTGATGGTTTCAGATGAGAAATTGCTTCAGTTTTGTCTTGCGATGTTTCAGGTGCGATTAGTGCATGTCTCCAAGTAAAGAATTAGCATAGAATGAACTTTTCAGTAAATAGGATGTAATTCTTCTTTGTGAGTATGGAAGTAATACAGGTATTTTGGATATGAAAATTTGTTACCATATACTGTCAGATGTAGCCAAGCAACATTTAACATTTACTAGATGAAGATATGTAGTTTATTTGGGCATAAAATCAAGGCTTCAGGTACACTTAAAAAAATTAACTGAAGTAATTGGTTGAATCTGTATTTCTGATGGAGCCCTAAGAACTATAAAGAAAAAAAAGTCTCTAAACTATGCTCTAATTTCAAGTATATTTTATTTCTCAGCAGATTATTTTTCTGGAATAAAACTTAGAAGTGCCAGGAATTCGTTTTAGAGTTCCATTTGTACAATGAGACTGGTATTAGAGGGTTCTGTAGCAGCAATCCTCAGGCCAGTCCATCAAGAGTGAGGCTACAGTCTTTCTACAGCAGCCTCTTGTCTCTGTTTTGGAAGCCAGCATCTAATACAGCTACTGCCCTTGTACTACGTTCAGTAGCTGTAGTATTTAGCCACAGGCCTTTTAGAATTTACCTCCCTCTTATGTTTTGGGTTGTGGGGCAGGAGGACAGCTACCATGATCCGTAGCAGATGGTGTATTAGATGAAATAAGAAGGCATTGGAAGAACTCAGTGGAAAGAGCAAATCAAATTCCAGCTATTGCTTGTGGTCTTTTCCCAGTAGCAGTTACGTCAGGCCATTGGCATTCCCCATGCACTTTTGAAGAAATGAGATGCTCCAACATTTGTGGTGCCAAACAGGCAAATTCAGTCACTGTCACTGTGGTTTTGCAATGGAAGGAGGTTAAATCAGGATGTCTTTTAGTCATCCTCCTACCATCAGGTTCTTGTTATGTTTCTGCTGTTTCAGAATGACTCAATGTGTTGGTAGTTGACTCTTGACAGAACAGAAGAGCTAAGCCACATTGGCCTTTTAAGACACTCAAAAGTATGCTTCTCCCTTTTTACAGAAAATAGCATATTTATTTTGAGGATTGATAAGGAATGTAAGCTGTATTGTCCTAATTTTGATTCTGTAATTTTTAAGATCATACTGCTAGTAATTAAAAATTTTTAAAAACTTGGTAATAAAAAATTAAAATATGTTTTTGGCATGCTCATGACATTGAACAGTGTTTGGAAACAGAGTAAGTCAGGCTACAGGATATTCAGAAGATTTTCTGCCGTTAAGATTAACTTCTATGTAGAAATAGTATGTAAGAATTTAGAACTATTTCACTCAGCTTTTTTTCTGAATTTTCTTTCTCTTGTCTTCCAGACAGCCATGGACTTTTATATTGGTTTTCAGAAGGAATAGCTTATTTATTCATAGACTGGTTTTCTGCTGTTTTCTTAATTCTTTACAGCAACATGTACAAAAAGAGGTATTAATTCTACCTGTGTTCTTATTTGTAAAAGTTGGCTTTTAACTGAATCTGTTGAACTGGACTAAGTGTCATCTTCTCTTCAGAGAATAAGCAGATTAAGAGGTTTTTCAATGAGGTAAGGTTAAATAAATTGGGAATTCATCATGTCATAGGTCAGTAGGTAAAGGGACAAAATTATAAGAAACGATCAGTTCTCATACGTGTCCCTTAATTCTATATTGCAAGGAAAGAGAGAGAGCTCTAAACATGTGAATGTGACATGAACTTAGAGTTGATCTACAGCAGTTCAGAAAAGAGGAAATTCAATTCTTTTCTGTTTGCTGCAAGTTACACAATGTGTTATCTTGACTGAGGCAAGTAAGGGAGATTTTGAATGTGCTTTACATTACAGTATTAGATGAAATGCTGTATTGCTTGTCTTCTCTGAAGACTCCCTTAAGCACACAGAGCTTTGCATTATGAACTACTTGTAATTTTGCAAGTGCAAAGGAGTTTGTCTCTGTTGAAGTGTTTGGTACTTCATATTTCTCTTGCCAAGCAAACAGTTTGTAAAATGTGAATCTGAATGAAAGTGGTAGGTCACTTTAAAAAAAAAAAAATTAAAATGTTTGGTTGTTTGGGATGTGTAAATCTGTGTATAGAGGATGTATGCACACACACACTTCCGGGTGTTAGACCTTTCCTAATGTCAGGTGGTTGGTTTTTTCCTTTTCTAAGTCAAATTGTTTATCTGTAGTTCAGAGTTTAGTTAAATTTAATGATAGTTTACCTCAATGCCAGTGCATTTTGTTTGAATATCACAAAAGATATAACTGCCTTCTTCATTTTGCTTTGAAGCCTCTGAGGCTAGGTATGTTCATTTATAAAATGACCATGATTGGTAACAAGCATCTCTTTCCAAAATTACTGTTTCCATATATGTTTTATTGTAGTTCTTCAGAAACTGGCTCTGTGGTCCTGCAGACTTCTGGAAAGTGAAGTGCAGGATGTCTGACAAAAGTGTGACTCTAAATTCTTGAACTGATATTGCTGCTCTTTAATTACATTCCAGAATATTTCATGTTTTATTTTGTAGTATTTAGAAATTGGAAACCTGCTTTCCTCAGTGTTTTACAAACACAGAATTTATATGAATGGGAAGTAGCAGATACTGCCTGACCTCATTTGACGTGGCTTTTGAATTACTTTTTAAAAATATTTTTATACACACATACAATGTATCCTTAGTCTCCTAGTTCATGTAGATTTCCAAGAAAGCAGTGCTTTTTTAAATGACTTCTTTTAAAAATTAGATATTGGAAAAATGTTCTCATAAAGCAAATGCTGCAGTAAAAATCATATAGAAGTTGGATGCAAGTAAAAAGTAGCCTTTCATTCCCTTTTGGTTTATTTTGTAGAAAACATTTTTATCAGTTTTGCTCTCTGCTTAATGAGAAACTAAATGACAGCTACTCAAAATGGTCTGTGGGATGGAGGAACAGAAAATGTCATGTTAGTGTGCTCTGATTTGTCTCATGGCAGGCTTTTATGGTGTGACAAAAATATTGCCTGCCCTCATCTCCTGTAGAGATTAAGTCAATCAGCCCAAGCTCAGTCTTGCTCCCTTGTAAGGACAGGCAAGCGAGACTTTGACAAGATTCCATGGTTGTGGCAATGGTCCAGACAGCCCTGGCTCTCTTTCCTCTTGGGTTAAGATTTGTTTTCTCCCGTGTTCTAAATCCAAAAGAAAATCATGCCTTTGGAGTACATGTGTCAGTCTACTGTATCCTGTTTGGGTAGGGGGGGATGGTTTTCTCAGATTCTGGAGTGCTATGTAGGAAGAGTGGTATTATGGAGGAGTTGACTTACTCTTTCAGTGTAGCTGGAGAAGTTGGTAGAACAGTTGCTTTTACAGTTATTTCTTAGCATTTTAGTATTTTTCATCCTTATGATCGCAGTATATGAGCTTGGTAAAAATACCCAGTGTTGTAGAAGTTGAATACTATTGTTTTATGAAGTTCTGCTCTCTGTGTCTCATGCTTTAGCAAGTGTATTAGGAATGCATGTGTCATGCTTGAGCAATGGAAATGTTGGGAAAAAAGCTTCTTTCGTGGTGTATGGAGTCAGTGGCTTTAGTTTTCCTCAAACTTTAGTCTCAAAGCTTAAATAGGAACAAAGGAAAACTTACTTGCATGTCCCTAACAATCTTGTAAGCGTGATAAATCACAACATCATTGGACTTCCTTGAAATTAAAAGTGTTGGATCCTCTGATGGATTTCTAATACTTCCTCTCCTCCTCTAGTCTTGAAATATTGTACTTGAAACTCCCAGATAAACTGGCTTATATTGTTGCAGTATTACATGTGGTAAAATCCTTACTGATTATGATGAGAGAGACTTGCAGTTTGTAGAAAGCCACCCTTAAGTTTTCATGGACAGCTGTGGTTCTGTTCTGTCATTTCAGTACTGGAATGTGGAACCATGCTTTCATGTAGATTTTTGGTTTTATAGTTACACCTTTCTTTTTTCACATGCAGTCCAAAGCATTTAGGATTTTAGTCATGAATCTACTATGGTGTCAGAAAGGGCTTATAAGAAGAGTACTTAGAGGAGATTTGGTTTAAATCAGAGAATGGTTTGGGTTGGAAGGGACCTTAAAGATTATCTAGTTCCAACCCCCCTGCTATGGCAGACATTTTCCACTAGAACAGGTTGCTCAAAGCGCTGTCCAACTTGGCCTTGAAGATATTTGAGGATGGGATGTCCACAACTTCTCTGAATGTATCCATTGGGGGAGTATTTTTTGACCTAAAAGTAGTCACTATTAGTGACTTGAATATGTACTTAAACATCCAGTATTAATTAAAATGGTGTTACTAGTGGCATTGTTTGTATATGTTAGCATTTTTTCTTCAGGTGGCTTTTGAAAGAGAGCTTGTCTCTTCACACTTTTTTTTTTTTTTTTAATTGCTTAAAGGTAATGGGTAAAACATGTTTTTTAAATTTACAAATTTGTAAATTTAATTCATTGGGTTCTGGAGCCTGGAAACCATCTGTTAGCAGAACAGTTTTGTTCTACATTAGCAGTGAAAATCTCCCAAAAATATGTAAAACTTGCTGTTTTGTTCCTGTTGGTTACAAAATCCTGTTAATTCTGACGAATCTTAGTGGTTGGAAGTAGAAATAACTTGTTTGTATCTAAAATAATTCTCATGGAATTTTTATAATATTTTTAAAAAAAACATTACTTGAAAGTCATTTTTGTGAGTGTATTCATCATGGAAAAAAGAGCAAATATAGGAAAACATTGAGTTTATGCATACAGACATATTTTTTTATTGAAAGTGAAGTTTTTCTTTTAATCAATGCATGAAAACGTCTATGGGCTTCACTAGCATTTGCGATACAAAACTGCCTAACGATGCACAAATTCTTAAATAGTGTTAAGTTCTTGTTTAGTTGCATATTTCAAATATCTGCTTGACTTGTGATTGCTTGTGCTGGAATGTTTATTGCCGAAATGTAGCGAGAGCTCTGACAGGAGATTGCGCAATCGGAGAAGTTTCTCAGAGTTGATTCCTTGCTTCAGTTGTGCTCAACTTCCCATATTTTTCGTTTTGCAGACTGGTTGGCATGTGACACTAAGGAAAGGCATATTGCTTTGCAAATCACTATTTCAGTTTCTACAGAGTTTTTTTAGTATAATTCTTTCAAAATCTTCATTTCTGGACTTCTCTCATGGCTATTCGCCTCTAATTGTAGAAGTGTTGTGACTTGTAGAGTGTTAGGGAAGAATTTCCCTTTTGGTGGTGGAGAAGGGGAGATTTTGTGCAGTGTTTCCAGACTGCTGGAAAAATGATGATGTTCACACTCTTTCTTGAAAAGTTATTCAATGAATTGTCCATGCTCTGTTTAAAAAATTAAGTACTTTTGTTCTCAGCCTCTGTTTCCAGTCCCTAGGTTATTTTTCTGTGGGGTGAATATTATTACTAGCAGAGGGTTTTTTTTCCTTGATATACTGTTTTAGAGTCTTTTCTAAAGCATTATTATTGAACTAATATGATCTCCAGAGACTTAAGTTGTCAAAGCTAAAGAGAGAACTTGCCTTTTTAGTGCTGTATAATTTATTGTTTATATCTGTAGTTAGCACTTAGTTATGTTTGCAGTAAACATAATCCAGGTCAGGTGACAACAGGTTCAGTATGACTGCTAAGGTATTGTTGCTTTACAGAAAAATTAGTATCCTTTCCAGTGACTTATTATATTGCATATTTTGATGCTAATATTTTTTTGTTTGTTTTTCATAGCAGCAGTATCACTTTCTGGGCAAAAGCATGGTGGGAGAGCTAGAAGCAGGAATTTAAGCTATTGATGGGAGAACTTATGGTAGTTTTACTGTAATGTAAAGCTAAGAGATCTGAAGTTGCTTTAAGTATTTGACGGCTTTTACAAGAGCTAAAGCACTTTTATTTATGTTGTTTGCAATAACTACTATGAACATTTTGTTGTCTTCTTAATTCACATCTTGTCCAAGAGACTAAGGCTTACTTTCTGAAGTGACGTTTCATGGATACCTGCCTGGAAAAAAATCTGGGAGGCAGACAGCAATTTCCTAGGCAACAGATGTGGAGGGGGTTCTGTTTCCTTTGGTAAATACTACTATTTCTTAATGGAGTTGTGCAGCTTCTTTTCTTTAGTTAAAGTCTTTACTTTACTCCTTGCAGGTTGCTGCAAAAGAAGCATTAGACTTCTGAGCTGGGACTGGACCAGTTTGTCTTCATTCTTTCCTATCTCTGATCTGTCTTTGTACCATTTTGTCGAAGGGAGGTTATGTACCGGTATTTGCATCCATAGTGTTAATTTTTATCTGTGTTACTTTTGCTTTCTAATGAGCGTTCCTTACAGTGTTGACTCCCGTTGATCTAAATTGGTAGTTTTGAGTGTTTGTGTTTCAAATGAAAATGTTGGGACTCCCAAATCAGAACAGCAAATCTCTGTGCTGCCTGTGGAAGAATCTGCCCTCACAGGATAGCCAAGAAAGCTGTGGGGACCTCAAAGAGCATTTGCTGATGTCATTTACAAGTGATGTTTGGGTTTTAAAAAAAATTTGAAGTAATTATTTTATATCTTAGTTGAGGGAACAGGGTTTGCCTTATATTTTTGGTTAATACCATAACTTCGAGAAGTGGAAAGGATATGAAGTCACTTTCTTCCACCACGAGGTATTTGTGGATAGTGTGTCAGGTTGTCTACTCATCTCCAGTTGCAGTTGTTATAGTAGCTGGGAACTCTAGACCTTTGAGGCATTTCCTAATGCCAAGTGCTGCAGTGGCTGTGGAATGCTGTTTCCATGGTGATAAACATCAGTCAGTTCTTTAAGTACCAGTACTTTTACTTCCTCTAACACTATTTAAAGATATATGTTTTAGGTGTACTTGTGTTAATCGCATTTAGTATAGTTTCCTTGAAAAGGGTGGTTTTAACAAGCTGTAAGTACGCTTTATTTAATTCTAGTGTTAGTCAAATGTGGTTTGATAAATCATTTAAACCTAAAGTAGGTTATTTTCTTATTTTCTACACATTAAAATACAAAGAATCTCTGTAGCCTTCCAGATAGTTCTCCAACTGTGTTAGTCTTTTTATGTAAAGTATTTTCTTTTCGTGGTAGAATGTGCCACATTTGGTGTAGAAGCTTTGAAGTTTGTAAAACTTGCCCACAGAGCATATTAATCAATGCACGTGAACCTTTTTTAAGGAAATGAAGCTGCAAGGATCCAGCGATCTCACTTGCTGTGAAATGAATCAGTATAATTTCACTTAATGGCAATCAGCTTTTACTCCTCTTTCACATCTTCCTGAACTATTTTCAAATTATATGGTACCTGTTTTCTGCCTAGATTTTACTGAAATACATTCTTGGTGCTATATTGGTCTATATTCTTCATCATCCTTGAAGATACTGCTCTCTCATCTGATAGTTGTTCCTAAAAGATGCAATACTACGTGGAATTAATTCTGATGACAAATCGAAATAATAAAACAGTAATGTAATAACTTGAAGTTTGGATGTAAAGACTATTGACCTCAAGAAATTATGCCAGTGTAGTAAAATTAATGTTGTAATATAGTGTTAGAATTTGGAGGTGAAAGAAACACCCACTGAAATACATTTCCTGGAACACATCTTGAAACGACGTCAATTTTCCGTAATTTTAGGCATAAAATAGTCTCACAAATAGGTGTCATTCAGAGCAGATATAGTGATTCAAGATTTCTCCATCTGGTCAGTGGACAGAGAGGGGCTCTGGTATGAAGGATCTATGACTTACCCTCTCTTTTAGCGACTGAGGTGTGTACTGGGTGCTGGCAGTACTCCTGCATGCTTACTGTATATAAGTTGATTTCACAGATTTGCACTACATTTTGTTTTAGTTTATTTTAGGAGATGCTTCAGGTGGTAAGATCCATTGCTGGAGTGAAGAAACAGCAACACCCAGAAGTGCATGTGAAAAAACATTACTGCTTGTATGTGTATCTGTCTGTAGACTTGCACCTGAGGTTTCCTAAAGTGCTAATACGGATATAACAATATTGAGAGGCCTTTTGGCTCTGATGTTAGTTTCAGTGGGTATTTTGATGTATGTATTTGTGTATATCAATATAAATTGAGATATTTGTATTGCTTTATAATCTGGAGAGTCATATAGGAAATGTATATTCTAGGAATTTGTCAGTGCAGGTGTTGAACAGCTACTGTTTGAACAGAAGGCAGGTACATGTACTTATACATGGAACCACACAGAATGTGGGTGAAGTTTGTAACTAGACTTGGAATGACTCTTTAAAAGTGCCAAATGAAAGCAATAGTCCATACTGCTTTCAATAATGCTGCCTTGAAGTTTCAAGATCTCCTTATTCAGGAGTTTAATCTTCACTGAGTCAAACTCTTAGTTCCTTATTGATTTAGCATCCCACCCCCTCCATATTTCTTTTTGAAAGGCTATCTGTGTAACCAGATTTGCAAGAACTCCTATAAGTATTGCAGGATACTAGGAAGCAAGGAGCTCTGTAGAGTTCTGTTGTGCTGGGTGATGACTCAAGGGCCTTTTACTCAGGCTCCTGGGTCAGTTTGTGTGCTTTGCCTGCTCTAACAATTTAATGAAAATTCTTAAGTGAAGTGCCTTAACTCTGTCTACATTGTCTTGTCCACTCTGAAGATGAAGTGTTAAATTGCAATTTTCTCTTACTTGGACAGCAAAATTAATGAGCGTGATTAACTTAAAGCTTAATAGGATCTTTTGTGTACTTGATTAGAGATAGATAAATGTAGCACTATTGGCATAGTGGACCAGAGAATTCCCTTAACGTATGACAGGACATTACTACGATTTATGATGAACACGCGCAAATCGAGGTCAGTCAGGTTTGTTGATTTGAGAGTACAGGGGGGGAAGCTCTTAATACTATAGAGATGGGGAAATGGCTACAATCCAGGGAGCTAAAATATGGGTAGTTAAGAGCTGTAGATCTTAAGACTTACTTTTGTCTCTTGAAAAAAGGAAAAGTGGCAAAGTGTTTAAACTTGGGCAACTGCCAGTCTGTCCAAGGAATGCAAATTTTGTATGCTGGTAATACTCATTAAGTACGTTTTTAGTGCTTTGAATGCTAAATAAATTGTAAAATAATCAAGTGTCTCAATAACAAAGTTTCAGCTGAATTTCGTGTATTTTTATCTGTGCTAGATGATACTGCGTCATAATGAAATGTGTATGAAATAAAATTTCAAAATATAAAAATGCTGTAATTGTACCCTGATAACATAGATCATATACTGCATTTTCTACTTTATATCACTTATGAATCATGAGATATGTTTTGCTAAATTGGAATTGGTTGATGGTGTATGTTTTCAAATATCCCTATAAAATTGTATTAATATTAATTCATACATCTGAATCAAACCAGCATTACATAATTGTGTAGTGAGTTTTGAGATTAGGGAATGTAGTTGCAGAGTGAAGAAGTCTAGTATAGTCATAGTAGTACTGGCAGTTTGATTCATTAAAACTTCGGAAGCAGGTATAGACCAAAAATTGGGAAAAAATCCAGTTAATGTGAGACTGCTTAAGACAAACTGAAGAAAACCAGTCAATTTTAGGTGAATCTAATGAAAAGAAGTTAGCGTAACAACCTGAGAAATTGAGTGTTAATAGATTGTGTAGTTAATGTATATGTTAATAAGTTTTATGTTACAGCATTCTGTATTTTCAGAAAAACTGAAGGGAAAGTAATGGCAAAGGCTGTTGGGCTTGGCTAGTTGTATGAATAGTTGAATAAATGGAAAGCTGGTGGTCAGTCTATTCAAAACAGATTGGTAATGGAGTTTAGCAGGTGCATGGTATTTCACAGTCATAAGGGATCTAAAATGGTGAATAATGATCAATTAATGATGGTAGAGCAGTAAAAATTAAAGATCTAGCAAATCAAAGCAGAAATTAATACTTTGTGGTGCCTGGCTGATTAAAAGTGGTAGGTAAAATTCATCATTGAATGTTGATTGAGTGCATGGGAGAAAAACCTCTCATCTTTATGTACTTATGTTATGTTGAACTAGCTTTGATTTGTAATGCCTGATTTTGTGAAAGAATCAATCTAGTACGCACCGACTATAAAAATGAACCAGCTAGTTTGGTAAATAACTGAAAATATAATGAAGCACAGAACAGGAATTGTTGTAATGCATTGTGTACTTACAGTGTGCTCACAACTTAAGTACAATGTGCAGTTTCTCCATATGTGCCCCTGCACCAGTTAAAAAATATATGGTGGAAATAATAAATCACCAGAGGGTGCTGGTGGTGGGAATTGAAATAGCTGTCACATAAGGATAATTGGAAGAGAGTTGGCCAATGGTGAAATGCTGAAAGTGTGTAAAGCTGTGTCTTAGGGGAGATGGGTAAAGAGTCATTGTCCCTTTTTTGGTTGAAGAGCAGTAAGCTCGAAATGAGGTGCACTTTCATATAGCCTATAGGTGGTGGAATTCATATCTGCATAATGCTGTAAATGCAAGAAACTAAAACAGATGGAGAAAATGTTTATAGACAAAAATCACCAAACAAAATGTTGCCTAGAAAATTTTTGTCATACTTAACTATATCCTTTTAAAATTTTTGTCATAGTTAACTCATATCCTTTTTCCTGGACAGTCTTACTGTCATCTTCAGAGCCAGTCTATACATCTAGACTGACCTTTGATTTTACTCCATATAACTATACCTTTTAAACTTCTAAGTGTGATGTAGTAAGGAATGAAATTAAACCAGCAGAATATGTGGAATTGTTGGTTTCATAAGGAAGAACTCTGTATGTTCTAAGGGACTCCCTAGTGTGCCTTTTTTTTTTAAATTTAAGAATAAAATTAGGTCTTTTAAATAGATAATGAAACTATTGATGATTTCATTGAATGAATGTGATATAGAAAAGGCTGTATCAGACCATGAAGCTGACTGAAGAACATTAGAAATGAAGTTTTTCCCCTGTTCTTTTTTGTCACCTCTGAAATACTGTTACCATGTAAGTGGAGGGATAAACCAATTTATTTTAGTGATCTAATTTAACTGTTAAAAGGAAAATGTCTCTGTAGACCTGAAAGCTAAACAGGAAAAGAGCTCTATAATGACAAAATAAAGTAGAACTTAGTGTTAGCTGAAAATACCTCTAAGCCACAATATATGTTTCCAAGAAGTATGGAATGTGCTGTATTTCAGGAAGATACTAAAAATACATGGAACCCATCCAAGTGGAGGAAAAATCCATCATAAAAATGAGGCTGCTTTATTTTAATACAATGCATGGAACTACTGGAGATATGGTTGCCTATTATAATGACGTCTTGTCATCCTTTAAGAGGAGAAGAGTATGGCAGCTATAGGTCTTGATGGAAAGATGATGTCCCTTTCTGTGTTGGCAAAAAGTCAGATGACATATTGAAAGATTGAGCAAGATGGAATGAAGACAGCTGAGAGATGAGCTATCTCTGTGGCCACTGGCAATAATGGTCATGTCTCATTTGGTCTTTACCCTTTTTCTGCAAGCATTTTTTTCTACAACTCCTTAGTATATTCCCATATCTCTGACCCACAGCACTTTGAACCAGCACTCTGTTTGAGCTTATGTGCTCCTTACTGTTTGTCCACTAGTGATACCACTTAGAAATAGCTGTGCTTCTGTGCTTCCCTTTGTGCTGGGACAGCTTGTAGTGTTTGCAAGTTCTTCTGCTTTAGCTAATGTAAGTGAAATAGGCTGTTTCATGTTTTATGTTATACACTAGGTATCCCAAATATTTTATTTCCATTAATTATGATTCCATAGAATTACTTCAAGCTTAGTCTTGCATTTGCACTGACACTAAAATAATACCAAGCTCTTTTTTTTTCTTCAGAAACTTACTTCAGTTGAAGAAAATAATTATTTTGAGAGTTAACTATTTTCAAGTCTCTTAATTATAGAATATCACCCATCCTTGCCTTTTTTTAGTGGAAATTTTGAACCAGGATAGTTTATTCTCTGGATACTGTAGTGAAGGGGAGCTGATTCTTGAAAAGCCTTTTAAATAAGCAATTCTTGGCATGTAGCTTCCTTAGATATTGTTTGCATGATCTTGAAATGTGATTTGAAATGAATGGGAGATCAATGGCTTGAATCTGTATTTCAGAGTTCATTAGTTAAGTATTTTCATTGATAGAGTTCATATCTAAGAACTGGAAGGTGAAGAACAGAACAGGAAACATTGTACATGGTGAATTCTGGATTAAACAGTATTGAAATTTGCTTTTGCCTGTTAAAAATGAATTTGTATACTTTTTCCCATCTTTAAATTAAAACCTAAAAATAACACAACAAAATACCTAACATGCCTGAGGCACCAAGGAAACCATGACATTTTCTGTACTAAATGCTTCTTTTGGCATGGGCTTATATTTTAGTATTTTGAAAGAAAAAGTATGATACAAAAGTAAGATTGATGTTATGAATTTAAACATTTTTCCATTTTTTGTATATTTTTGTATTCGGTGTTTAAAACATCCGTTCCTATAAAGAAAAAGAGTGAATTTTGGCTTTTGAAGCAAGCCCTGAATTGAAACAGATAATTGCACAACCCCAGAGCCAACCAGGATTTGAGAATTTTGTGCTTCTGCTTGGTGTGTGGAAGTTTTGTGTTGGCTGTGAACCTGGACAAGCCAATTGACTCTACAGATTGGAAGGCTTCACGGCAGATTGAACCCCAAATTTTGACAGTTCATTACCATCTCTAATTTGCTTTTAAATTCACTGGATGGGACCCAGCAGCCTCCTAGCTGGTGTTTTCTACTGCTTCACACAGCATGGAGATAAATGCACAGAAGCTACTGGTGGACTTTGAACACCTGTGCAAGCAGTTATCATGGTTCTCCATTGAATTTATTCAACAGAACCAAAGAATTGTATTTTTTTCCTGGATTTCCTGGATATTTACCATGTATCTTTGGGAATGGTGTCTTTTAGTAGTTTGCAAAAGTATTCCTCTCTAAGTTACAGCTACCCTGCCTGCATAGCTTTATTTCTGCATCTGTCTTGAGTCCAAATTGTTGTTGGCCTCTCACTCTCTTATTTCTGCTACTGACCCGTTAAATGTTGTTTCCTTGCTATTTGCCTTCTTTTTTCATTATCAGTGTCAGTCCAAAAAGACGATCCTTTAATACACAAGATGCAAAACCTGACTTTATTTTAGAGAAGTGAAATACTGTGATGCTTTTCTTGATTTGTATAATTTTCATTTTGACATTTCTTAGTTCAAAATGAGCCGCTTTATGCAGAGGTAGCTTAAAAAAGGAATGTTTTCATGAAATTGACAATTTTAATAATATCTAGCCTTTAATGTAATTCCGATTATCCTTGCAGCTGTTTTCAAATTCTAGCATGATTTTACTGCTTATTCTTACTATATCTGAAGTAAATAATTTCTATCTCACATACTTTAAAAGTGAGGACTGCAAGTCAAGAAATAATTTTGATAGCATTTGTGATTTTTTGGAGTTAAAAGTCAGTCCTAAAGACTGAGGTGAAAAACAGGTTTCAATTTGAAATGAAATATCAAAGATTAATATTTTGGTCTAAATCAAATGTGTTCTCAACTATATATTCCTGGAAAATAAGCTTTCAAAAAGGTTATGCTCTAGCTTTTGTTCAGGCATAGTTACTTGATTTACTTAGCAAAGACTGATGGATCAGTTTTCAATCCTGAAAAAAGGATAGAAAAATCCTTTTAAAAGCTGTAAGCAATCAAATTAGATCTAGTCAGATCTGAACTGATCAGATCAAAAATATGTCCAGTCTAATATCTCACTCCAAGCAGGTTAAAAATAGGTAACATAAACACCTAGCTATGAATGGACAAGTAAATAGCAGTAGATCTCTGGCATGCTTTGGTAGCATCCATCAATTTGTATTTTAAGACCGTTGTCTCTTTTTTTGCAGTTGTCACTTATGCAATACTTACCTGAGAGAGAGGACTCCCTAATGCACTTTGATTCTTTGTTATGTAATTCCCTAGAATACTTGATCATTTTTCAGTTGAAGCCACATCTGTGGTTTTCAGTCAAAAAAATGGGTTTAGTTTTTCTCCAATAAGATGCTACCCACTGAGGAGTCATTTATACCTAGTGACAAACGTAGACTTCAAGTCACAAAGTTCACATCACTTAATGAGACCTTAACACTGTCCCTTTCTTCACTGTATTTTTCTATTGGGTTTTTTGGTGATGTTTGGTTTGCTTTTGTTTATAGGGGTGTGTGTTGTTGTAGTAGTGCCAGGTGGGCTTGTGGATGTTTGTTTCTAGATTTAAATTGGAATGTATAAAGCCAACATCTCATTCATGAGAATTCACACTGAATTCAGTGGATAAAATGCAGGGGTTTGATTCTGAGAATTAACAGAATTAATCATTGTCCTATTTCATGTTCAAGTGCCTACTGTGTGATGCACTGTGACTTTTTAATATTACTGAACTTCATTAGAACTGCTATTTGTCATTTTGTATTTGGGAAAAGTAATTATTTTCATGTAAATATGGAGCTAATTAAGGTAATAATACATAGAAGCATATAGAATTAAATTTTTATGAGTCCCATGGAAGTGAAGGAGTAACAGCTGTTTGACGTAACTGCTAACAGTCATTAAATAAATGTGAATGATTTCATTTGCATGGAAGATTGATAGGGACAACTGGTTTTTTTATCTTGGCTCTTTAGTTAGCAGCATGTGTAATTATTTTTCCAAATACTTAATTTTGCTTGTTGTTTTGTTTGGTTTTTTTTCAGGATGGATTAGATGCTTTGGTATATGACTTGGATTTTCCTGCCTTAAGAAAAAACAAGAACATTGATAACTTCTTAAACAGGTGTAAGTATTTAATGTTTAATTTACTAAATAACAGAAGTCTGTAATATCAAAAAGAAAACACCTGTTCTAGCTCTTTGAAAGGCAGCTAGGGATTTGGGGTGGTGCAAGTTGTTTTGGGTGCAAGAGTCTTATTTATTTCCCACTGAGAAGTGGCAGCTGCCTATGCAAATCTCATCCCCAGCAATTGAATGTCCAATCTGTTGCCCCTGTAAATGGCCTTTTCTGGAGTAGCACAAAGCCTTTTAAGAGAAAGGCCTCTTGTCTTTGTTAGGGCAACTCCCTGGATTCCCATAAGTTGTTTTCTAATTTCATGTACTAAGATATCATAAGCAATTAACAGTAAAATGACATAGTGATGTATACAATGTCATGAAATCGTATTAAATATTTGTTCACTAACAGACTGTAGCACGTATTTTGTAAGCTTTTGGGTTTTTTAGTATAAAGGGTCTCTTTTCATGAAAATCTTATACTTGTGTATGCAGCTGATGTGTCTGCAGAATTCTCTGCATTTACTCTGTATTTTTTCACTACCTGCACATTATACTCCATAATAACATTTTAAAGTAATAAAGTTGATTTTTTAATAGAAATAATAGTTCCATAGTTTTCATAATTAAAAAACCCAAAACACAAACAAAGAAAACCCCACAAAGGCATTTATGAATCAAAACTTTTCTGAAGGCTGCCAAACTGACAAATTCTGAAGATTGTGGCAGAAATGTTTGCTGATTGAAGACTTGCTTCTACCTGTAGACTAAATGGGCAAAACTTGAAATTAAGCTAATACTATTAGATTTTTACAAGCTTGAGCAATTCAATTGAATTCTGTCATAAATGTTTTTTTTGTGGTAAATATAAAGTAATTTGACTAAAATAATTTTTCTCTTTGCTCTGAAATTTACGTGGTTTTTTTTTTTTTCACCGTTTTAATGGTGTTTTCAAATGGTTTATTGGGTGCAACTGTAACCTATGATAGTGAATTTATGGTGTTTATTTTACATTCATCTCCATTTGTGTATTTGTGTCCACTAGATCTAGCTGATGGCTTGCTTGCACATAAGCTGGTTACTGAAAGCCTAAGCTCAAATGTTCTGTTTAACTTTTCACAGTTCAAACTGTATTGATACCATATGCTGAGTTACATGCACATTTTGTATACTCAGTTATTTACTGAGAAGGTGTGGTGAAACTCTTGGAGAAGAGAGAAGTTGTGTCAGGCAAAGGAAATACTCATTGCAACAGATAATTTGAATGTAATTTTTATGAGTAGTGAAATCATTAGTGAGTCTCAAAAAGCTACACTTCTGCAATTGGGGCTGAGTGAAAGAAAACTTCTACATTTACAACCTGACAATGAATATCTTTTAGGTATAAATTATAGACTGTGTAAGATGTGACCTGAAGTAATCTGAAGGTGGAGAACAGAACACATTAGTTCCCTTCAAACTGCCTTTGAAACACTAACTTGCAGTGTTTGCTGAAATATGAAAGCAAGCTGTGGATGCGTGAGTAGTGGCCTTAGAGGGAACTGTGAAGTCTAGTTTGCCTTGAATTTCTATTAAAAAAAAAATACATTCATGTTTATTTAATTTTATTAGAAGACTATTCAAAATATCCTTTTGCAGCATTAGCTGCCTGGTTTGCAACATTATTTCAGAAATTTAAAATAAATTTCTATATGGCAAATGAAATGGGAGTTTGCTTCCTTTATTTTATAGACTGATTGCCCTATGAACCACTCCTTATCCCCTCTTTACTTCTCCCTAATTTACATTGTATATTTGTGGAGCCTCCAAGATCTGCCTCTACCGGCTGAGGTTGTGAGGATGATTTTTGCAAATGTAGAACCATATTGTTTCTCTACCATATAGAATTAAAAGAATGAAGAAATGAGTATTAGAGGTATCTGAGAACCCTGCTTTGCAGTGCTGTTTCAGTTTATTTCAAGGCAGCTTCTGAGCCTATAACCAAAGTTCAGGGCAAGCTGGAGAGGGTGATTTTTGCCATGGGAGCCACCCCAGCTGTTCCTACAGCATAAGATGGCCAGGTCCTGCACTGGTCCTGGGAGATAAGGAACTGCGTATTGAAGTATATTGCAGCCTGATAAACCTTGTTTAACAGATCTTAGAATATGGAGGTTGAATTTCCAGCACTGTTGTTACTGTAACATGTTGTCTGAAGATAACTGAGTGTTAGTATGTATTTCAAGCAGTACATTTCAATTTGCAACTGATCACAAGCTTGGCTTACTTTATTTTAAAATCCTTAGCTTAGGTTGCTCTTCAGATGTATTTTCCTTAATTCTTTCCTTTGTTCATAGGCAAGACTTGTGATTGAATACCATTTAAAGGATTCATATTGTGCTTAGACTTTTTCATTCAGAAGAGGTGAACCTCCTGTTGTGAGATTACTAGGTAGGAAGTTAGCAATAGCTAGAAAATTGCTGTCATGAAAATTGCTGCATTTTAGTTCTGTGCAGTCTTGCTCCTCCTCTTCTGTAAGCCAGTTGTCACCAGGGCAAATAAGGCAATGCATTATTTGTTGGAACTACTGAATATTTTGATCCCTGTCTGAAAGAATTTGTCAGAGTTTAGAATTTTGCTGTAATTTAATGGAATCAGCCTGTGTTATGCTGCATTGTAAATAGTTGCTTTACATTAGATAGTAATGCCACAGAGTATTTATTCAAACAGAACTATGTTTGTTCCTCTTGAGGTAATAAAATCTTACTGAATTTTTATTGTAGATAGGCTGCTTTTGTTTTAGATTGTGACCTGTGTAGGTAGAAATCTAATGATAATTTTCTGTCAACTGCTTCATCAGTTTTTAACACACAAACTTAAAATATTTCATTTCTTCTCCTTTTTCTTCCCCGTCCTTACTTCTCTCTAAACTTTGCTTTTAGACCCAGAATATTATTTTTTTTATTAGAAGCATATCTGTTTTAGTAGAACTTCCTGGCTTTTAGAAATACTGAAGCATGAAGCTTTTCTACATAGTCTCATGCCAGTGTTGACCCACATGGATTAAAATAGACTGTTTTAATCTTTTACCAAATTTGGAATTAGAATTAGAATATCTGCCCACTGGGAGTTTGTACATTATTCTAGTTTATGGAATGACAGGTTTATATAAATAATTGCAATGATTCCCACTGCATGTTTTAAATTAAAATCTACTTTTTTTGAGTATTAGGAATCATGAAAGTGCAGAAAAACGAAACTGTTTCTAAAAATATTTTTTCAAGTGTCTTGTAGCGTATTTTCTTATACACTTTCCCAGCTGTGTTGCATATTTATTCCAAAATAATCTTTTTATACTCATCAGCTTGCAAGCAGGATCATGCTGGGTATGAAATTTTTGTATAGCTTTTTTATTTTTGCAGGTAATTATTTTTAACGAAATTCCTAAATTAAGATCTTATGTAATAGGATTGTACAATAGAGTCATTGCATTAGGTTATATCAGGTTTTGGTAACTGTGGTCATGAGGATAAGGTCATGCATTCTTGCAGTGAATTTTTCAATGGCAAGGTAGGTTCTTTGAGCAGCACTTCTTCTAAAAACTATGAAAAATTGAAGTTAGACAAATGGGTGTAATTAAGTTGACTATATATGAAATGTGAATTTTGTTCTATGTAGATAAAGACACAGTAAACAAAATGAGAGATCTGCGCATGAAAGCTGAAGATTATGAAGTGGTGAAGGTGATCGGTAGAGGGGCATTTGGGGAGGTTCAGTTGGTAAGTTAAGTTTCTATTTGTACGTTTGCATTTATTCCTGTAGTATTTGCTCGTGCATCTGTTTCTCAGTGTAGTGTTCGGAAGATGCTGTCTTAACTATTAGAGTGAAATTTTATTCCTTTACATTTTATAGAAACGTTTTTGAAAATGTCCTGTTTCAGTCCTGTCCGAGTGCACGAGTACTTGTTTTGCATTGTAGTCTTTTCTCTTAAAATGGAATGTGTATTCTTCATAATCAAGAAAATTAGCCTTTACCACTGTTTACATGGACACTTGAAGAAGTTTTAAGGGCTGGAAGAGTTTCTGCCAGTTCAGGGACTACGCCAGATTTTTGTGGACATAATTCTCACAGATGAGAGATGTTGTTTGTGATTGCTTAGCAGCCAGGCTTGTTAATCCTGCTTTATTTTATCGAGTGCTGGTGGCAGAAACTGGAAATACAGCAGCAAGTATACACATCTGCTGATGAACTCTGGAAAATGCTTATAGTTTTAACTTTATGGTATTTAACAACGCTAACTGCCAATATTTGTCCTTTTAAAGGCACTTACATGCAAATTATGTGACTCCTTTGCCTATGGACTTCTGTGTTGAAAAGTTCTAGCAAGTGATTTAAAAGTAATGCATTGTCAGATGTAATTCTTTTGTGGATACAGTACATACACAGTACAGTATAGAATCCTTTATAGTAATGTGAAGAGTCTTATAAAATGTGTTAAATGGTAAAGCAGGAAAAGTAATGTTTTCAGTGATGTTCTTCATGTGTTAATAGGGCAAACTAATGTGTTCCATATGTCACATTTGTCTTCACAGGTAAGGCATAAATCCTCAAGGAGAGTGTATGCTATGAAACTTCTGAGCAAATTTGAGATGATAAAAAGATCCGATTCTGCATTCTTCTGGGAAGAAAGGGATATTATGGCTTTTGCTAATAGTCCCTGGGTTGTTCAGGTAAAGTGATACTACTTTTGAAATATTGGCATTATAGAAGAGTTTGGTTGCAACACTGCATGACTTGGAATTACATGCTTCTGTTTTTTTGATCTGCTTGGGAATACATGACTAAGATAAGGAATGCTGTACAAAAGAGCAAGTATCACACTTGCTTCAAACTGTATTTTGTCACATTTACAAGGTAAACTACACTGTTTATTATTAAAGCTCTTGGCCAGGTATATATTGGTGCATCTGCTCTATAGTAGTTATTTGAATCATCCAGCATACCGGAAAGAGGTACTTAAGACGGAGCTTCTGTATATTTTAATTTCTGTGTGTATCTTTGCAAATTATGCCGCTCTGTTTTTTTTTTCCCATTTCAGTGTGGTCACTGACAGTTTTTTGGGAGGCACTGCTGCCTTTGAAGTTCTAAGGAACATGCCTGAACCAATCATCGAGTATTGTGTGTGCACAAGTCAGCTTGTTAATTTAAACTGTTTTTACCCTTAAGCATATAAATTCTTCTGTTAGGTTGGAATTACACAAACTCATTCAAGATTTACCCAAGTCAAATGGGTAACTGCTTTACTATCTGTCTGGCTGTGATTGTTCAGTATAAAACTTAGGAATTTCATAGAATTTTAAATAAAGAAAAATCTGCTTGCACTACTCATGTTGAACAGAGGGCTGACGACTTCAGGGAAATATTTTTATTGTTTAAAGTTTAGGCTCATCTTCTATATAATAAATAAATGTTGACAGTAGAAAAACAAACATTTAGTCATAATACAAGTAGAATCAGGTAGATGTTTGCAACAGAGTAATTTCGTCTTTGCATATGGGTCAACAAACATCCCAGTGAGAAAAACATTTTGTCTAAATGTAATGAGCATTCTTCAAAATTATGTCAAAATTCATTGCACCAAATTTACTAATCTTGATTTGTAACCAGCACTCTACTTCTTCCAGGGTAATATAAAGAGATGGAGGCTCTGGCTAAAATCTGCTCTGGAGGTTAACTTGTTTTTAGGAGGTTTGCTGAGTGATGCAGAGTTGCTGCAGTTATTGCAGCAATTCTGTTACTTTGGAAATCAGCTTGCACAGCAATGTGTTCGATTTGCCAACAAGCAAAATATTAAAGATAGCTGAAACATTAAGTGTCTTTCTTTTGGTTTTGCTTTTTTGCAGTTATTTTATGCATTCCAAGATGACCGTTACCTTTACATGGTGATGGAATACATGCCTGGTGGAGACCTTGTGAATTTAATGAGTAACTACGATGTTCCAGAGAAATGGGCAAGATTTTATACTGCTGAAGTTGTACTGGCATTAGATGCAATTCACTCAATGGGTTTTATACACAGGTGAGAAAGAAAAAGATGTTACATAGGGTTGTTTATTTCCTGATGCTGCCAGAATTACTGCAGTTTAGGCAGTTTTAAAATTCAAGCTATTACTTCTTTATTGTTATTCCATAATTATTCCATCTTACGAATTGAAAAGTTTTTGCCATCAGAAACTGTAAGTTTGAGGTGATATAGTCAAAGTAAAGGTTTTCAGCGGGCTGATGTCCCTCAGTTTGGGGAGCAATAAAATTGTCCCACTTTACCAAGAGATAACAAGAACAAAAATGGTATGAGCATGTTGGCCTCAAAATAGTTCTTTTCTTTTAATTAGAAAAAGCTGTTTAGGGAATTTGATCACAGTAGTATCCACTGTTACAAATTAATTCTCTGCTAGGCATTTGAAGCCTCAGTGACCCATTAAACTAGAATCTGTGAACAATGTGAGGAAAATCTCCCAGCCATATGTTTTTGTGTGAGGGGCAAGATGGAAAATTGAGATGCAGAGCAAAGGGACTTGGATTAGTTTCTTATTATGTACTTGCCCTAAAGTGAAATGTAGTCACTTCTCAGATATGTTGAGAAGCTTTCTTTTTGATATTTGAACTTGTATCTGTTTCTAGCTTTTAATTATTTTAACCAGGAGCAGAAGAATAATTTTTTCAACAGAAAATACAGGAAGAATTTGAGTAGTGTGTAGTATACACTATAGTATATATATATTTTCAGTTTGTCATTTCAAGATCAGTGTTAACACGTAAGCTTTTGCAAAAAAAGCAAACACAAAGCAAAATAAACTACTAATGCATTGCTTGAGTAGGATCTAGAGCATCATTAATTATGTAGCTATGCTGCATCTGATGAGTAAATTATCTGGCTGAATGAACCATTTGTATGTGTGTGTTGCAAGCTTTAGAAAGCAGGCATTAGAAGATGCCAGCAGCACAGAGAGGTTTTTTTCGTGGAAATTTAGATTATTTTGACACTAGGAGATTTTTTGGAATTTGTTTTCCCCGTAGTTAATCTGTTAAAGTCTGATGAATGAAAAGAAACTTAGGAAAATATGGGCCTACTGCTTAATGGGTCTGGGACTGAGCGGCAAAGGACATGGGAATGGCTGAGGCTGCTGCCTTTGCCCAGCCTTCGTTGATGAGGTCTGCTTTCAGGCCTCTCACGTCCTGTGCCCAGTGACAGAGCTTGGGAAAGGAAAACATTGCTCTGGCAGGGGAAGATCAAGCTGAGTCCCAGTTGTGCAAACTGGATATGCACATGTCCAGGGCACACGGTGGGACATGCCATGGGTGGTGAGGGAGCTGTGTCATGGTTTGACGCTGGCCCAATGCCAGTGCCCCCATGAAAATATATTTTCCTCAAATAACTGCTGTGAGAAGTGAGCAGGAACAGAGCAGAGCAGACCCAAGCTTTGAAAGAGAGAAAAAAACTTTATTAACCTACACTAAAATAACAGAAACACTCAGGGAACAGAATGACAACCTTCCAAACATTCCTCCTCCTCCCACCCAATTTCCACCAAAGCACAGTGAGACAAAACCTTGGATTCCCGATCAAGTTACCACCACCCAGATAATCAATTCTCAGTCCATCAGGGGAGAGAG
>VZSE01002721.1:382773-587195 GCA_013398275.1 Promerops cafer | reverse complement strand
GGCCTACCTCAGCCTAGGCCTTCATGGCTTCCTCTCCCCCACGCAGCCTGTGGCTGGGCACGGGGGGTGTGCGCTCTCTGCCGACTGGGACAAAAGAGAGTGAACTCTGGGAATTCTCTGCTTTTAACCATGTGTGTTCTCAGAGGTGATCCATGTCTTCAGTGGTCTCACCAGGTGTCAATATTCAAACCTGACCACCAATTGGTTTGACTATAACTTCCCGAAAAACTCAACTTCCTTTCAAACGGAGACAAGCTGCTAAATAGCCTTATAATACTGGTCTCTGTCACTTCGGAAGGTGTGTGGGAATTAGGAGATCCCTGATGACTGGAAGGAAACAAATGGCACACTTGTCTCGCCCCAAGAAGGGCTGGGAGGAGAGAGTCAGAGGAGCTGAAGGTTAGCCAGCCTAAGGGCAGTTGGATTAAATTATCAGGAAACCATTTCTGAGCATGTGGATGGGAAGGTGATTGTGAACAGCTTGCATAGATTTATGAAGGGTAATGCATGTCTTCCCAAACCAATTACTTTCTGTGTTGAGATGATGGGCTTCACTGACGAGGCAGAGTATATTTGTCTTGACTTTAGCAGGGTTGTAGATGCAGCAGGGTTAGAAAGGTACAGTTTCAATGGGTAGAACTGTCTAGATACTCTCTGAGTATCATACTCTTGGAAAGTGCTGTCCAGCAGCAGTCAGCTACCAGCGGTGCCCCAGAGGTTTGATGCCAGGATCAGCACTGTCTCTGTTCACAACATGAACAGTGTTCAGGCAAGACAGAAAGCATTAGTCACCAGCTGCCCAGCAGGACTTTATAAAAAAGGTGGACCAGACTTGAAGTTGTATGGTGAAAAGATGAAAGGCAATGGATGACACAAGTTGCAGCAGGGGAGTTTGTAGCTATTCATTAGGAGTTGTTTTTTCCACTATGAGGGAGGTCAAACAATACAAGAGAAAGGTTAACGAGTCTTCATAGTCAAAAAAAGAAAACTTGCCTGGACTTGACCCTGAGTAACCTAATGTAACTTTGAAGTTCAATCTGACTTTGTAGAGATACTTCGATTAGGCAGCTAAGTGAGAGTCTTACAAAAATCTCTCCCAACCAAAATTATTCTGTCAATGTATTGGTACATTTGCACTACATTTCATCTGACAGTTATGGCCAGAGTTCTCCTTTGAGGTCTCTGAATTTTACTTTCTCCTGAAATTTGTGTTATGCTATCTTGGTAATTATTTCTTACTGCTATTCTGCTGCAGTATGTTCAATGACATCAACATGCTGCGCTTTGCCAGTCACTTTATGAAAACTTCTATAGTGAAAGTACTTGGAGAGTGGTATAAGTTAATACTCTTGAGTCATGGGAAAATATTTGTTCACAGTAATAGGATTTTGAAGATGACATCCAGTTGTTCCCTTGAAATAGAAGTGGTACAGAAAAGAAGCTATGTTTTCAATGCCTGTTTGACATAACATAGTGAGTGTTTTCTAGGAACTTGAGGTTCAAGATCAGTGTCCAGATCTATTAAATTTGATGAGTTAGGGCTGTATTCTCATATGTGTTCTACTTTTTAAAAATGTTGTAGTTCAGCAGTCTGTGTTGGTCATGATACTTAGAGAAAGCAGAAAAGGCAATAGTTGGGCTTTAATGTTGCTGGTTTTCCATGCAATGTTGCATCAGAAAAGCAGTTGACTTCCATTGTTGTCATAAGTTAAATCGATTAAATTGAATTTTTGCTTTTTAAAATATGTATTTTTCTTTTTTCAGAGATGTGAAGCCTGATAATATGCTGCTAGATAAAGCTGGTCATTTAAAATTAGCAGATTTTGGTACTTGTATGAAGATGAACAAGGTAAACATACGCTTGTCATTTCACTTTTCTGTTTGTGAAAGGAAAACACACTTAAAAGTGAAAAGATGACTGAAAAGTTTTAAGCTAGATGAGAAGAATGTAAAATTCCACTCTGTTCCCTTACTGTTCTTCATGGCCTAGTGAAAGGAACTAGATGATCTTTAAGGCTCTTTCCAGCCCAAAGCATTCTATGATTCTGTGATTCATGCATCTTATTCAGTGACAATGTAAAGTGCAGAAATGGTTCTTCAAGTACTGTTTTTTAGAGAAACTTCCTGAAGTCAAGCCTTTGATTGTCTCTAGATGCTCAGGGTTATTTCTTTAAGTCTTTTGGTATGAAAAGTTAGTGCAAAGAGATGAGATGATTTTTATGTAGTGTGCCAGAAATGAAAGAATCAAAACTGACATGCGAATTGCTGAATACCAATTGTACTTATTAGCCATTGCTGACATAGCATGAGGACAAATCTGAAGGAAACAGGTGTCACAGAATTATTTATTTTTTAAAAACGTATTCCAAGGTCATTATAAAAAATGTTTTGCGGCAGTATTCATGTATTGTGTAGTACTGTTGTTCCCTGCAGAAAACTGACTGGTTTGTGTCAGTGTGCACATATATTTGAGGAAAACATGTTGTAGAAATCTGAAATACTTAGTAGAGTTGGTGTGATATGTACAATATGTTCTCATCATGTTCCAGATTTGAATAAACTGCTGTACTTAGCTGCTGAATAAAAGGCACCAATGAAAACCAAATTCAGGCTATGTGTAAAAATCCTGGTAGTCTTGAGCCTAGTCTTGGTTCCTCTAGTGTTTTGAAAGAGGTGATTCTCCAGAAGAAAAACTGCTCAGCATAGGAGCTTAATTTAGGATTTGCTGCATATGCAGCACTAAATTAATATTTATTTTATTTGCTTAGTTATGTATTTTTATGCACATTTTTCCACTGATCCATTTCTAGGAATGGCATAGGATTATTTTAGAAGTGCCTGAATGGCACTGGAAAAGGGTATGTGGTTACACCTTCAGCATTCTGGGTGACAGCTCCAGTGTGACTGATCTCAGTTCTGCCAGCCCTTTCTCAGGGATGTGAGGAACATCAAATGTTCTTCTCACCTGTTACCTATTTTGAAGTCTCTCTACATAGATTTTCAAAGCCTTATCTACCTTTAGTCTTTCTAGCATTCAGTATATTGCATCAGAGGCCAAAAACTTGCAGTTCAGCTGTTCTTGTTATCAAAATCCCTGATGTTGACCCATTTATGCTAACAGAGGAGCTTCCATTGTTTACAGTACATCCTGTCAGCAAATGACACATTTATACTATCATGAGTGACTGTGGGGTGTGTGCAGGGCCTAGATGCAATTCTGGTTACTTCTTGGATACTAACTGAGGTTTTTAAAGTAACTTCCATTGTGTTTGACAGATCTAGTGCTTTGTTCTGACTTTAGCAGCTTAGAATCCAAAAATACTAAAAAAAAACATTTTAAAAAGAATGTTTATTGACAAAATTTGATGTGTATCTGTTGATGTTCTTAGCCTGCATAAGCTCATGGAGCTTACTGGCAATTTTGGGTCTTACATTTGGGCCTGGCTGTTTTCCTCTCCTTTGTAGGAAGGAATGGTACGATGTGACACGGCTGTGGGAACACCAGACTACATCTCTCCTGAAGTATTGAAGTCCCAGGGAGGGGATGGTTACTATGGGCGGGAATGTGACTGGTGGTCAGTTGGAGTCTTCTTGTATGAGATGCTTGTAGGTGAGTAGTAGGATCATCAGAACTGACTGCACTACTTAACTAGACTCCCATGTTAAAATCACTCTTGTTTTTAACATTATTGCTCTTCTGGCATGAGCTGTGGTTTACAGATCCTGGCATTTACAGAATATATTTTAGAAAAATTCTGTCAAAGTTCTGAAACATTTGTCCTTGCCTCTTGTTCACTTGGTTGTATATGTAATTCAGATATTGCAAATCAAGTACAGTAATTTTGATATGCTTTTTAATGTTTGTGGTTCTGCTTTTTCAGGTGATACACCTTTTTATGCAGATTCTTTGGTTGGAACATACAGTAAGATTATGAACCATAAGAACTCCCTTACTTTCCCTGATGACAGTGACATTTCTAAAGAGGCAAAAAACCTCATTTGTGCCTTTTTAACTGATAGGTAAGGTTTATATTTTACTCGTAATGAAAATAAGCCTTCACTAAGAGTATTTCTTGTCATGTTGGAAAAAATAAAGGTGTTTGTTTTGTGTGCATTTTTAAATTGCTTAAGAGAAGTGAAATTCATGCCTGGGCATGAGTGCAGTGTAACAGCTTGGCAATTGCCTGAGCTGTCCATGATGGTGGAAATAGAAGCAGCAGAGCTTCTTATATACAGAAGTTAAAACCAGGCTGTGTTCTGAAGTGTAGCTGCTGTGCTCATATAGAGATCTTCTTATGAAAACTTTTGAGTTATGTCTACATTTTACCATAGCTTGAGAGGTGTTTTATTGTCTTTGTTGTTAAATTATGCTTTAAAATAAGTATTTCCTTCAGAATAATTTATGGAATCTCACGTGTTTAACCAAAACACTCTTTAACAGGGAAGTGAGGCTAGGACGCAATGGTGTAGAAGAAATTAAACGACACCTTTTCTTCAAAAATGATCAGTGGGCTTGGGAAACACTCAGAGACAGTAAGTATAGTGCTTTTCTCAGAAATGGTTGTCTGGTTTACCTGTGTATCATGTTAGCAAAAGGATTGGTGTATTTTGTTTAAAGGAGTTTAAAGTTTTATTTACTCTGTACCAAGCAAAATTTTCTTAGTGACAAGTAATATACTGATTATTATCATACTATTTTGCTTTTTTTCTAGCTGTAGCACCAGTTGTGCCTGACTTAAGTAGTGACATTGACACTAGTAATTTTGATGATCTGGAAGAAGACAAAGGAGAGGAAGAAACATTTCCCATACCAAAAGCATTTGTGGGCAACCAGCTTCCTTTTGTAGGATTTACATACTACAGCAACCGTCGGTATGTATGCAGAAAGTAAATTAATGGTGTATTCTTTGTTGGCACTGTTTCTGACTCTTACCGACCAATATTTAGGTTTAAGTCTATTCAGATACTTATTAATCATTCAGAATACTAAAAATTAAACTCTTTTAGTACTTTAACAATGATAACCAGTACTACTAGGCATCATTACCTTAAAATACCACATTGTGTTGTTGAGTGTCCTGTTCTAGGATTTTATAGTGATGCTGCAAAAGCTAAGCAAGAAAAATCCACTGTTGCCATTACCAGGCAGAGCTGCCTGCAGAGCACTGAGTTGTGTGTATAGTTATGAATCAGGGTTTGAAAGTTCATTTGTTTTACTGCATATTACTGTAATGTCCCTGAGCTGAATATGAAGTTTCCATACTTTACATTGGTGTTTTAGTGTGTGGTAAATTAAACCTTGGCTTACTAGAAATATTTCCTACTTGCCTGCTTTCTGCTTCATAATTTTTCTCTTTTTTAAGTACACATCCACTGACAGAGTGAGATCGTGATGCTTTACAGCTTTCACTATTGCTAAAAAGGCTTTTAAATTACATCAGTTAAAGCTGTATTAATTCATGCTTTCAACAGTCCTTATTATTGTAGGCCCTATGGATGGCTATATCTACATTCAAAAATCTCAATAACTTTTCAATACTTGGAAAGCTGCTTTTAATTGTGGTGCCAGTCAGGCTTAAAGTGGGCTAAAACTTCTAGTAGAACTGTCAGATAGAGGCTGTTAGTTTTAATAGCATTTCTGGATAGGAAAATCTTTAAGGAAATAAATCTGGTTTTCGTCTTTGCATAGAAGAGGAAACACTTTTCTAAGCCTGTGGTGAAATTCTTTCCATCTCTGCAAAGAGTTGGATTTGTTGTTACTTTTTGCCATGGTAAGGCGTAGAAGGAATTGCAGGCTTTCCATACTCTTTGGGTGAGTTCAGCAGTTTCACCTGTTGTTCTCACTTTAGTCTGTAACTTTTTTCAGTTTTAATTTTTGCCTTGCAGGAATATTTTAGAATATGTTGTCAAGAAATAGCATATTAGGAGCTTGTTAATAACAGAATTTCTTCCTTCCTTGTCTTCCTTTTTGGGGGGACAGTGTCAGGAATTTAGAGAACTAAGTGTCTGTGTTCTTGCTGTCATTGAAGAGCTCTGCTGCTCTCTGCTACTATCATAACTTTGTAAGCTTACTAGAACTATGATGCTGGCCTAGAATTGAATTTTGTCCTGTAATATTATGCTGGTGTGATTGTCTTGAAAAATCTGAAATGACTATTCATGCTTGCTAAACCTGTAATCCTAACTTTTGTTTTCTTTTTGTACTGGAAATAATTCAAGCATTAAAAGAAAATTAATCTGTATCTGGACATTCTAATACATTTTGGAATACCAGATGAGAACGCTTTTTAGCCCTATCTGGCTTGTGAGTTCTCTTCTAGATTTGATGGAGCTGATGCTGTGCCTAAGTATCACATTATTACTGCTCAACAATCCTGGTGTTTACAATATGGTGGCTTCTTGTACTCCAAACAGCAAGGTTGTTTCCATAGGAAACACTTTCATTTCCACTTTGTCATCTGATTGTCTGAAAGCTGGATTGATGTTTAATTTGACCATGGTTTGGAGATGCCTTTGATTTTACCCTCCTTAATCTTCTGGAGAGGTTTTTCTGTATCTGAAAATATCCACGTGAAACAAAAAAGATGTGTCCATCTTTCTCAGTTCATGTGTTGGAGAGTTATTTCTCACATAATCTGATGCTCTTAATAGATGCTTTATGTCTCTTTAGTTCAGTTATCAGGCCAAGAATATCACATCAAATACCAAAGGAATTTGGAAACAGTAATTTGTATTTATTTACCCGACTCTCCAGAATCATCACAACTAGAAATTTATGGTATTTTTAGAAAACATTTATGTAAAATAAGAATACTGGCTTCAGGGCAAACTTTTTGTGTGTGGAACTCTTAGTAACTTTGTTGAAAGTTACACAATCTCTGCAGAGTTTGCTTCGTTACTGCTACTTGCTGCATAAGTGCCTGAATAAATATTTATGGGATGGAAGCCAATGAGAGTGTTGTAACTAAGGAAAGCAAAGATTTTTTAAATGGTTATTAAAAAAAAAGAAAAGTGGTTGTTTTAGTATTTGGCAGAAATCCTTTTTTTCTGGAGGCCTTCTGTTGCAGCTTTCTACTTTAACCTTCACAATAAATTGAATTTTTCAATTAAATGTGCTTAAATCTGATTATGTTATTTTTTGATTATCTACATTTTAGAGCAGTGAATCTGGGAGTTATATTTTAGGATGTCTGTATTATCTTAATCCTTTTTTCATAAGCTTGCCTTTAAACAACTCTTCAAATATAACTTTAAAAATGTTTTTGCAGGTATTTAGGTGTCCCTGCAGAAAATTCCAATGACAACAGAACAGGCTCCAGTGTGGACAAAAGTGTGGTATGTCTTCATCTTTATTGTATCGTAATAAGGAGTCTACTGCCTATATAGGCATAAACTGTTTGAGTTAGAAATGTCTCAAATTATCTTAGTGTTTGGGATCTATGAAATCAATGCATAATTTTTAGCTCTTTAGTATGGCCTCCCTAATAAAGTTGGGAGCAGAATTTCACTTCTTAATATAACATTGGTTTTCCTGAATTGAATAAAATAACCAAAACTTCTTGTGGAAAAGGATTCACAGTTTTTATCTTTAGAAATATCAAAGTGCTTGTGCAGTGTTTTTAGAGTGCCTTATTGATCCTGGGTAGCTTTGTGGCAACCACAAAGGAGTCTGGACTTCCAGTGAACTCAGTGGGAGGTGGAAGACAATGTACCAAGCTCGGGCATTCTGCTCCTTCACAAGCCTTCCCCACAAGCTGTTGAGAGTTGGGGCACTGATGATCTGCATTTCTAGAGCAGTTCACCTAGCAAGAAATGCTCAGGAATTCTTTCAGTGACTTATTCCCAAGCACCTCTGCAGTCAGGTTTCCAGGAAGATATGCTAAGGTGTTTGAGACTTGGTTGAGTGCTTCGATTCTATGTAAGTTCTGATATAAATGAAGCTATTCCCTGAAAATGATTTGATGTTCTACAAATCACATTCTTTCCAAAAGAAAACATGGTCAAAAATTGATAATTAACTCTAAAAGAAATCTTGGCTTTGACTATGATTTACTTTGTTAGTAGTTTGTTCTGTTTTCTATTGAGAGTAGAAAAGATATTGATCTGCGTTCCCTTTTCTCTTAAACTAGCAATAGAAAGGCTTAATGACACATGGCACTACCCAGAGAAAATTTGTACAGGGTAGGGGAACTAGTTATGTCCTTTATTGGACAACTGAATTTAATCATTGAAATGTCTTGATTTTTTATATATATTGATGTGTTTGATATACTTTCTTTTCCTTATAAGCATTTGACTGTTGATACAGTAAAATTTAAAAACAAAGCCAGACTTTCCAATATTTGAAAGTACTTAAAACTGTATACTGGCTTTTGGTTGACTTTGAAGAGAGTTACTGAATGGACTTGGCATACTCAGTGGAGTACTACTCATTGTGTAGTTAAAGAATCCTCATAGTCCTGTCCATATTGTCAGACATATTAGAATGTCTTCTGATTTTAGCAGTTTTGGGAGGTGAAGGTCTGGAAGAATTTGAGTGATATAGGAAGGTTAAAATCAGTTTTAAGTCTTTACTACAAGGTATTTTTCCCCCAAAGTTCTTCCTCAGCTGTTTTTCTTTCATTACATGCTGCAATGAAAATGGTAATGTTGACACATGGTTAGCAAATAATTAGTTCTGGAAATATAACACAAGATGTTACCTGGTCTCTCTGTGTTTTGACATCTGTGTTTTGAATGTCTTTGGGGAGAGACGTAAGTGCCACAAATTTCCAAGAAATTAATTGTTTTGCAAGTGTGTAAAACTTAACAGAATTAGGCCATGATGTTGTGCAAAAATAGAATTCAATGTCCTGTTACTGAATATCAAACCTCTTTGAAGATTTGATTGCTTACTTTGGTTTAGTGCTGCCATAACCACCTGTAAACAGTTTAGATTTTAAGAAAAAGGAGATGAACAGATTCTTTTGCACTGGATCTTAGGTTTTCTTCATTGCTCAGGGTACAGAACCAGACTCACTATGCTGTAGTGAGAAAGAAAAAAGAAAAAAAAAAACTATGACAGTTCTGGAGGGATTTTTCCTCACTTCTCTGTTGCAAACAGGCTTTTCTTTAGTCCTTTCCTCCCCTGCTTCCCACTCAAAATGGAAACCAAGAACAAGCTAAAACTTAAAGGAGTGCTTTTATACTGAGTTAATTGTAACTCAGGATTTTCTTGAGGTATTCTCTAGTCTATTGATAGCAGATTGTGCAGAACTTTGTCCGGAAGCCTGTTGTCTCTACTGATATAATTAGACTGCTCAGCAAGCTGAGATGGGTCCCTGGGGTACAGCCTGATGTGAGAACATGCAGACAGAGAGACGCAAGAGGATGTGATAGCAGGCCAAGCTAGTAGGAGTCAGTACAGAAATGCCTCCCTTGCCAGATGTCTTTTGAGACCTGTTTCTCATCTATCCCATTTAGTTCCTCTGTGCACCCTGTCTGGAAGGGCTAGAGCATGAATAAAAGGAAATGGAAGAGCAATCACATTAAACCTTTGTTACCCTCTGTTTTGGGGCATTTGCTGTGGTCCTTTCTTGTTAAAGTGAGAGCCTTTAAATAGTCTTGCTTCTCGCTTTATTTCTCAGTGGTCCATACCAAGGAGATAAGTGCGTTGTGTACGGGTCCTTCCTTTTTCCTCAAAGTTTAGATTTAGAAGCCATCCTGTGTTTTTGACTACAAGCATTGTCTGGTCCACATAGTGTTGTGTTCTATGTCACACCAGTAATTTGTTTTCCAGAGCTGCTCTGTTAAGTGCTGAAATGTCTAATTTTTGGAAGTTTTTTGAGATTTTGGAGTTAAAACAGGAAACAAGAAAGCAAAGCATCAGAACCACTTGAATATGTTGCTTTGAAGAGAGTCTAGATTAGGAATCTCGTGCTTCTCTATGCAGTTCCAAGAGCATTGAGGGAAATGTGTAAAAATTAAATAGGCTGTAATCCTTACAATATCAGTGGAAAGGTTTATAATGAATCAACACGAGGTTGACTTGATGAGCTCCTTCAAAACTTACACCATCATGATTATTGTGCCTAGATACTTGGTAGAAGGTAGGTATTTTGAGACTATGTGAAAAGAATGAATTTCTGAGTTTATCCTGCTGATAAACAGTACATGCTATGCAGTAATGTGCTGTATTAACAGCTGAAGTTTGTTACTATATTTCAAATTTTGGTACGGTTCTAGCTGTAAAAATTATCTCTGACTAAAGAGATGGCACTTTTTCCCCATTGCCAGTAACTGACTGGCCTGGTTCTGCTCCCTGAACTTGTTGGGAGCTTGAAGATGCATTGCAAAATACACGTGATAGTTCATGCTAGAAGAAATTTTGAGACTTACTGAAGTGCTTTCTTATATTTTTGCAGTAATGTCTTTAGTCAGGTACTGAAGATATGAAAATCAAGGAGGATTTGGTTTAGCTTAGCCCTGTGAATTTTGAAGATACCTGAAATTTCATGTGCATGCAAATTAAAAAAACTGTCTTACTTCTTGTAATTAAATGGGGGGGGGGCAGGAAGGAAGAGACATGCATCATATTTTAATAAGGTAAAATGTTGTATTTTGGCAGAAGAAAATAAGCTGTGATATAATGTAAGCAGAACTGAATACTATGGAATACTTTTTTAAAGTTTCTAAATGTAATGCATGTTCTTTCATGTACAAATATATACTTAAAGCTGGAAAATATGCAGAAGATGATCTATGAGTTAGAAGAACAGCTACATAATGAAATGCAGTTGAAAGATGAAATGGAGCAAAAGTGCAGGTGAGATTTTGAGCTTCAATTGTTTACATAATTTAAATATAACTAACACTTCAGTTCTGTGGTACTGCTTTAGAGATTACCAGGGTAACACTAAGAATGGTGTTTTAGTTCTCCAGGGGAGTTCCAGGCACAGGTTTAAGTAATCCTAAAATTTTCTTGAGTATAGTATAAAGAAAATTTTTTTTTTCATTGACAGCCATGTAACATGTTCTTTCTGAACACTTAAGTGTTTGAGTTTACCTGATATTTCTGTATTCAGATGTTTTATTGGACTGAGGTACACACTCACCATGCTGATTTTTATGAAAATGTGAGATTCTGTATATATGGCATATATTGGATTATTAAAATTAATTAGATGTTTTCTAAATACTGGGTACTTGTTGGAAAACTACTTTTTTTTTTCCTATGACTAACATATAAGAACAACTATTTGCTTTCTGAAGTTCTGTTTCTACCATGGTAGAATAGCAGCTGTGTGAGAATTGGTATTTTTCTTGCAGTCACACTTACGAACAAACAGCTGAGATAGTTCTTTTCTGATAATCAGACTTTTTTACTCAGAGTCATGCAAACTAAATTCCCCTTCAGTTAGCTTCTCCTTTTGAAGTCTTTTCCTGAAGAATTAAATCATCCCAGGGGGCAACACTAGGTATATGATACAGGAAGAATTTAAACTTATGAATTAGAACCATAGTGTGTAGCTGTACAAGCTCCTTAGGTGTAAACTGGTAAGTGAAATGGTCTAGTGGGAATTTAGGCTGTGTGACACTGTTGCTTACTTAAACACAAGCTCACTGTTGCCACGTTCTGATTGCTCTCCACAAGCAGGATGTACATTCTTGAAGGATAGTCAGTAGCTGTCTTTCTGCAGTACTACTGAAGTTGTCAGAGCACAACTGTGTCTTCTGGCATGTCACACCATTCACTGCAGAGTTAGTAGATAGGAGATATTGCTAACTATTGTAACTACCTCTTTTTGTACCTGCCAGGCAGCCTTGTCTGGGTCCTCTTTGTTGGCTCTTTGAAGAGGGATAGCTGCCTACAGGAATGCAGTGGATGTGTCAATGCTGTTGCCAGTTAAATGAGGTTTTACTGTGCGTTTCGCTGCACTCTCTCCGTAGTCCAGTCTTCTAATACATTGCTTCAACAGAGAGAATTTCAAATAATATGATTCATATACCTTTATCTGTAGTAGGGAGCTGTCTACTGTGGAATTAATGAACTATTTTAGATGTTTGGAGGTCACAACTAGAGGAGGTTTTAGCAGCTTACCAGGGTTTTCTAATCTTAAGGATAACCTGTTATGTACATACACTGGTTTTTGCAGATCAAGGGATAAAATGTGGCACCTAAAGTTTTGCATATTGAATCTGTAACAAGGCTGATAAATACTTAGTGATATATTTTACAAATTATTTGCAAGGATTGATTGTCTTCTTCAGCTTGAAATGTTTATTACAAAATAACATTAGTCAAAATATAAATGTTCACTTTAGTAATGGTCACAAATCATTTCGCTAGAAAAACAGTATGTATAATGTATCTGTTAAATGATCTTGTTTTGTTTTTAGATCTTCAAACATAAAGCTAGACAAGATAATGAAGGAACTGGATGAAGAGGTAATTTTTTTCCTCACTGAAGATGCCTTAATTGGGTAAAGAGTGGAGTTAGGAATAGTACTTTCATGATTCTAAGATATTTTTTCTGTGACTAAAAAGAATTGTTCTGTGTTTGAGACCTAACGATCATGTTTCATTCATAACATTGGGAGATTGCATTTTTATTTCTACACATTTTCAAAAACTTTTCTTTCTGTAAGTCATGCTGATTTCTGTTTACTCTGCTAAGTATTTTACTTAGTCTTGCTCATTGCAAGTTTTCTGGAGTTTATCAAAGTCAATTATGACAAAAATACAGATGATTTGCTGTTAAGTCATTCTCTTGTCTCTTGATAATAATTTTAGTAGTTACTTCAGATATAATTGTACTCACAACAGTTTTTCTAGTAAGTGTATAAATTTGTCATGTAGAAGTTAAAAAAGTTGTCTTTTCTGAAAACCTTTCCAAGGAAGCCAGAAATTCATTCATTTGAAACAATGCATCAGTTTCTTTGTTTAATTAGTTGCAGAGATACTGGTTTAGTGATCCTTCCTTATAATGCAAGTATAAAATACCAATTTGAATTTTAGGGAAATCAAAGGAAGAACTTGGAAACAACAGTGTCTCAGATTGAGAAAGAAAAGATGATATTACAACATAAGATAAATGAGTACCAAAGAAAATTTGAACAAGAGAATGAAAAAAGACGTAATGTGGAGAATGAAGGTATGCAATATTGTCCAAACGTTGACACTGAGAAGGTGAATGATGTATTTTGGGGAATAATTTAGTATCTTAAGAGCTATGCAACTTTAAACTTTGAAAAGGGATCTTTTCAAGTAGTGAACACAGATTTTGAGTTCATTTTTATTTGAACACAATTTTTTTGTTCTTATTTTCGAATTCTGTTCTCTGCAACACTGTGCTATGTTGGTCTGCAAGCACAAAATTTGACATAAGAATATACATTAGAAGCAAAAAGTCAACAAAAGACTTATCAGTGCAAAACAATATTTTGGAGCATGTTTGTGTAAAAAAACAAGAATAAAACCCTAAGGGTTTTTTAGTATGCTGTATTAATGGTGCAATTTCTCTTTAGTGTCCACACTAAAAGATCAGATGGAAGACTTGAAAAAAATCAGCCAGCATTCACAAATTTCAAATGAGAAGATAACACAGTTACAAAAACAAGTATGTTGTTTGTGCTCCTTGTCTTCATTATTTCTTAGATTTGAGCATTCAAATGTAGCAAAACTGGTTCCATAATCTTAATATTTGAGAATCTTGTCTGGTTTATTTTAACAGCTAGAAGAAGCAAATGATTTGCTGAGGACAGAATCTGACACAGCTGCAAGACTGAGAAAGGGTAACACAGAAATGAGCAAGTCATTAAGTCAGGTAGAATCACTGAATAGAGAACTGCAGGAAAGGTGCAGAGTTCTGGAAAGCACAAAACTGCAGGTGGAGAAAGATTATTACCAACTACAAGCAGCTTTGGAGTCAGAACGAAGGGACAGAAGTCATGGATCTGAAATGATTGGAGAACTACAGGGTAATTATTCTGAATTTATACTTTACCAAAAATAGTTGTGATAACACAACTTAAGTGGAGTTTGATAATGGGACGAAGGCCAACCTGCAAAAAAAGTGACTGAACAATTTCTGAAGATTGGATCTGGCTTCCTGATCATGTTGAGCAGCTCTTGGGAGAGAGAGAGAGAATACCGAAGAGTGTCAAACACTGATCGTGAGTCTGGGGCTGCACTGACTAAAAGTCTGAGTCCAGTGGTGCAAAAATATGAAGAGCTGATACAGTGCTAGAGAAGATGCAACACTGTCTTACTGCCTTGTGCAGTAGCCAAGTTGGTATAGCCTGCACTTGCTCTTCTTTCATTTGTGAAAGGATTGATTGTGGCTATGTTTTTTTTGTTAAATTGCATTTGTTTTCTTTTATGATGATTTTACATTACTTACAAGCAAGGTTAAGTACACAATAAGGGATGCAGATGCAGGATCCCTTTTTTCAGGATGCTTGAAACTTTCTACTATTTATATTGATTCTTCATACTAGAAACTATTCAGATGCATTAGTTCATGACTGTGCCTGTGCTAATGGACCCTGACTCTTAACTTGCCATTTTGAGCCATCTGTCTGCAGTATTGCGTTCCCATGAGGCACAGGCTTTTGATGAGGACTCTCCTTTCCCTGCTAAAAGGGAGCTTGTAAGACAGGGACTTTTTACCAGGGCCTTTAGTGACAAGACAAGGGGCAATGGTTTTACATTGAAAGGAGTAGATTTACATTAGGTATAGGAAGAAATTTTTTACAATAAGGGTGGTGATACCCTGAGACAGGTTGCCCAGAGAAACTGTTGTTGCCTTGTCCCTGAAAGTGTTTCAGGCTAGGCTGGATGGAGCTTTGAGCAGCATGGTCTAGTGAGAGGTGTCCCTGCATGTTACAGGGAGATTGGACTAGATGATTTTCAGAGGTCGCTTCCAAACCACGTGATTCTACTTAGTATTTAGTATAAACTCTTATGCCACACGAGGGTTGATGCTGTGGGGTTTGAGGAATAGTTCCTTTTTCCATGTCATAGCACTTAAAATCATAGGATGGTTTTGGTTGGAAAAGACCTCTAAGATCATTGAGGCCAGCTATTAACCCAGAACTGCCAAATCCACCACTAAACCACGTCCCTAAGTGTCACATTTGCACATCTTTTTAACACTTTCAGGGGTGATGATTCCACACCTTCCATGGGGAGCTTGTTTCAGTGCCTGACTTCCTCATGGTTTGAGTCACACTTAGGTGAATACGTGTTGTGTTAGTACCCAAAAATCTGTTTGAGACTGATATTCTGTGTAGTATGCCTTATCTACCCATTAATGAAGTTAGCATCGCTTGTAGGTGCTTCTTCCATAGCATAGCAGAACTTGGGTTGATGAAAGAAATTTTGAATATTAGATAATGGAAGTGATGGAAGACAGGATCCATTTTTGCATGATTAGTTTTTGTGAATCGGTATTGATGACATGCATGAAGAGAGTCTAAGAAGGTCAGTTTCCTCTACAATGCTTGCCTGAAAAATTTGAAGTATTGGAAATATTTTATGGGCCCAGAAATCAATAAAAGTTGCAAAGCCAATTGATCTAAGTAAAGTAACTATTATTGAGTGGTATTTAATTTTTTTGTGGCAGTTCGGATTACAACTTTACAAGAAGAAGTAAAAAACATTAAAAACAATCTTGAAAGAGTAGAAGCGGAAAGAAAACAAGCACAGGATATGCTTAATCATTCAGAAAAGGTATGTGAAATGATGTTGAGGGTGATGCTCTTTGTCAGCTTTGACTGTATTTTTGAATATTATTGATGTTTCCAAGTCCAGTGTTATTGCTCTAAATCAGTCTTGCATTTAAATTATTAACTAAGTACTGCTAATTTGCAATCTCATCAGGATGGTCTCCCAGGTCCTCAGGTAGTTCTTACTTGTAGAATTGGGCATGAAAATTGTGTTTGTCATTCATTATCACTGATTCAAGGATCCAGTCCTACTGCCAGTAGCAGGGAATTTTTTTCTGCCTGCCTAACTATGACTGCAAATACTTGCCTCTGAAAATCTGTGAACTTTTTAAAAATCTGATTTCTTTTTTTTTTTGCCTTTGCTGGATTTTAATTTGACTGGATCAGTGCCAGGCAGGCTTTTTGATGAACTTTGGTGCCAAATTTTTTTCTGTCCTTCTGTCCTGCCTTCTGAATGGTAGTAGAATGTTCCCCTAACATCTCTGATCCCTTCCATATGATGGAAAAACAAGTAAAAAGTAAAAGGAAATCCTGCACCCTTTCTCCTGACAGACTGCAGAGTTAACTCTGTCTAGTGAGGTCAGGTAAAGACTTGCTGTGCTGTGTGGTCTGTCAAATAAACAGGCATAAGACAGCCTGTGAGGGAAGGGGACAAGCAATGCTAAGTTGTTGTTACCTGAAGCAGCCATTCAAAGCCCAGTGCTTGTCTCTGAAGGCACATCTCCAGTGCTTGCTTGGTGAATAGCTGTTAATGCCTGGCAATCCTAGCAATGAAATAACCCAAATCCATCCAGGTAACAATAATTCAGATTCCTCTGTGCTCTAGGATATCAGTTGTATGTTTCCAATGTAGGTGACTACTGATTATGCAAACAGAGAAGTTTCCATTTTCTTACAAATTTATAGACCACTGAAAAGAAGTTAATGGAATTTTTTCCAGGGCACTGAGTACAGTAACTGGTCTGTTACTGTTCTTTACTAAGCGTGGAAAATAACATTGATAATCTCTTGATAACAGAGATTTAATACTAAAAAAGGGAATAAAAACGTGATTCCCTCAGGCATTATAGAAATCTGATAACTTTTTCCTTATCTTTAGGAAAAGAATAATTTAGAGATAGATTTGAACTACAAGCTGAAATCCTTACAAGACCGGTTAGAACAGGAAGTCAATGAGCACAAAGTGACTAAAGCACGGTTAACTGACAAACACCAGTCAATAGAGGAGGCGAGATCAGTTGCGATGTGTGGTAAGTGTTTCCTAAAAGTTTCAGGTAAATACATAATAAAACGTGTTCTGATTATGGTATTTTAATACATGTTGTCTTACAACATAGTATTCTTACACAAGGGTTTGATCCCCTTGTATAAAGAAAATGGATATTAAAATCTTAAAACATGAAAACTACACATTTTAAATTATTTTCCCTAGCATGCTATTCCATAAAAATTGTATTGTTTCTTAGTGTTTTGCGTACCTTACTTCAAAGCCTTCCTTGGCTTCTAAAATGCTATTGAATCTTGAAATGCTGTCTAATGCTAAACAGAATTGGAAGAATGCATTATCAAGAGATATATCTTAGAGCATTCATTCCTGTGTAACTGCATTAAAAATACCAGTGTTGTATTAGCCTTGTCTGAAGTGAGAAGTTTCTTTTATAGATGTATATCTATAAAATATAGATATACAAAATAGAATACAAAATAGAATCAAAGGTGTGTCTTGATCGTGTAATTGAGTATGTCAGGTTGTCTCTGTGAAGGTCTTCAGTACCTAAATGTGGTTTTTAGAGTTAACAATAATGGTAGGATTTTTTTCTTTTGCTACAATCCATTCATGGAAATGAAACTTTGCCTTATTTCAAAATGATTACTTCAAGAATCTGTGGTTTTTATTTCTTTCATGTGTATCTTTCAGCTGTCATGATAATATTCCAGTGCTTTGAATGCAGATTGGAATTTTCTTTCTTTTTTAGTGTTCCTTGTAATAATGCCAGGATCTTTTTACTTAGTAATCAGTCTATCAAACAGCAGAAAAGCTTAGCTGAACAAAACGGTCTGAAAAATATTAGGATATTTATGACTTTTTACAGAAGCATGCTTGCAGATGCTATGTACTCATTTTTGTTGTTTTTCTCTCCTTAATATTTTTTAGAAATGGAAAAAAAGATAAGGGAAGAACGGGCAGCAAGAGAAAAGGCAGAAAATCGAATAGTTCAAGCTGAAAAACAGTGTTCCATGTTGGACTTCGACCTGAAGCAATCTCAGCAGAAACTGGAACATCTTCTTCAGCAAAAGGAGAGACTGGAAGATGAAGTAAGTAAAAGGTTCATCACTAATAATTTTCTGTATAAATAAGAAATTAGAGTTGAACTGAGAAACAGAAAATTAAATTCACATACAATGAGCTGCTTATATAATATTGCTCTCAGTAGAATTGAGGATAGTTGTTGGCCCAAGTAGGTTTAGGTAATTTCTGCTTGTTTCTTAACTCTAGCATGTCTTGCATATTTGAACCTCAATTCAATAGAACACATTTTTTTGGTGTTTTCTCTTTTTCTAAAGAAAAAATTTGCTTGTGAATTGACAATGCAGTCTGATTGATGTGGATGATTTACAGGTCTGAGTTTGTGTTGTCTAGTTTACATTCTTTCCTTTTGTTCAAGGAAATGCAATTAAGAATACTGAGTGTGAAAACTAGGTACTAAGAATAATAGCTTCATCCTTACATTTTCTTTACGGGACAGTGGGAATAAAGTTTACAACACCTTTCTTAGGGGTCACAACTCATGTAAATTAGTTTTTATGTAGTTGGTAAGCTGCATTTTTTTCTAGGTTGAGAGGTTTTTAAGATCTGAAATCCATGGAGAGGTTTGCAGACAATTTGAGTTTCTTTAATTGTTGTCTTTCAGATAAGTTAAATCGGGGACTTTGAAATTAACTAACTAAAAATGGGAAAGCTTCATCATCCTGCAGCATCATAGCCATAGGTTCTCAGGGCAGTAGCTTTGTGTGAGATTATTGCACTGAAGTGTTTGGAGATTCAGGAATATTTTGACATATGGTACAGGGTGTAGGACCTAGTCAGTTGTGTTTAATATAAAATAATCCATATGTGAAAACTCTTCAGCCACATGCAATTAGTTATTTAGCAAAGGCTCCTAAATTGAAATATTTCTCATTTAGGTAAGGAATCTGACACTTAAGCTAGAACAAGAGACGAATAAGCGAATAATAGCACAGAATGAATTAAAGGCACAAGCTTTTGAAGCTGATAACTTGAAGGGTTCTGAGAAGCAGCTGAAACAGGAAATCAATACCTTGTTGGAAGCAAAGAGATTACTGGAATTTGAGTTGGCTCAACTTGCAAAGTAAGTAAAAACCTGAAGTAAAATGGAAAATATTGCTTAATTATACATGTACTATTTTGCCTGTTCCTGCTAGTGAATAAAGTTCTCTGGAGTGTAGGCATTTTTTCCTAAACTGAAAGAGTATTTTTAGCTGCATGTTATGATTCCTATGTAGCTGCATGTTATGATTTCTATGTAGCCTTCAGTGTTGGAATATTTTTGTTATGAGCTATGATTCAGAACAGTTCCTGGCTCACCATTCTATGTTAAGGCACACACACATATATACATATATATATATATATACATATATATATATATACACATATATATACACACACACACACACACACACACACACACACATATATATATATATATATTCCTCTTTATTTGAATGACTTCTTTATGGATTGACTCTTATGCTACTTACTAAATCATATGGGACTTTTAGTACATGGGAGTCAATAATTCCCTTTAATTGCCTGATTCATTTTTCTAATGTTTCTTAAACTAACTTAAAATGAAGACATTTTTCATCAATTAGACTTCTATTATATATTCTTTCAGCTGGCTTAATGTTTCTCCATTTAGATTACTTCTTGGCTTCTAAATTACATACTGAAAGGATCATTGTTTTAGAGTAGGACCTGTATTAAATCAGAATTCTAGGATACAGCAAAGTGTTGCTCTTTGTGAAGTAATATGTATGCGAATGGAAGATCATTGTAGGATGCTGTTCTGGTTAGAAATTGTCTTTGTCTTTTCTTAGTAGCTGACTTTTTAAATGTTTCCCTTTATTTTTATTCCTTCAAAGACAGTACAGAGGAAATGAAGGTCAGATGCGTGAGCTTCAGGATCAGCTTGAAGCTGAGCAGTATTTTTCGGTAAGACTTGTAAGGAATTGTGTGTGCTACATTTTGACATAAAATCATTTTACAGTGAATAGTTGAAACTAAAATTGTTTTAATGTCATTAACAGCCTGGCATAAATCAGCAATTCAGAAAATCCTGCTTGAAATACAAACAAGGAACAAAATATTAGAGAACATTAGATGGTGTATCTAAAATGTTGCTTTGTTGTTTGTCAAAACTGACATTACATGGAGTAACTCATACCTGAATTATTCATCAGAATTGTTCCTATCCTGAGGTTGGAAAGGAGATATTTTTCTGATATAATTACAAACTTTGTAGAGAGTTCAAAATCTCCAGACTTACTAGAAAATATTCCATGCTATTGATCTACCATACATACATTTAAGAACCATAGACTCAGTAGCATTCTGCATGTATTCCTTATTCTAAAAAGCTACCTTGTCTGCACCTGAATCTCTGAAGAACCTTACTGGGTACTCCAGGTAGTCAAAATGTGTATTTCATAGATGTAGTTTGATCTGTTTCATCTCTGTGAAAAGAAACAATAGTATAAGACTCTCTGTAACACCTGCACTTCAGATTCATTTGTGAATATGGACAGACTCATTTCACTTTGGGAAATACTTTTAAATTTGGTTTTTCCTGGTACAGGCAATAAAAATTTTTGCGTTTACTAAACTGCATATGATTGTCATTTCATTATCTGTAACAGGGGCTTTTTGTGCATTTCTCCGTGACATACTGCTAATAAGAAGATGCAGAGCACTGTGTTTCTCAGTTTCTTCTTTTTTCATGAACTTGTAGTTTAAATAAGACATTCATAATTCAGTCTGAATATTTACAAAAATAGTTTACTGTAGAAGATCAGATTTTAACTTTCAGAATTACAGGTGGTGTTAATAATAATAATAATACAATAATAAAAACCAGAAGTAATTCACAGAATTCGTTTACATAAATCACACCTCAGCTGAATCACTTACTAAGTTTGTACAGAAAAAACTTAAGATTCTAAGCAAAAAGGTACATGGGCACAAAGAAAATGCAACAGGTGAAAGCACAGAATGGTATTTGGCTTGTTGGATGAACATTTTGAGACAAGTGATGCTTCAAGAGGATGTGGTTTTGTCCTGTTGTGTCCAGGAGACCTGTTCTGCTGTGTCACAGTACCTTCCTTCTCTTTTGCAGCATGTGTATTTGTGCAGCTATGTAGAAAAACACACTAGCAAATTGAAAACTAATGTGGTCATATAAAACCCCTACCCAACAAAAACTGTGAAGAAGCATCTGGGAGAGGAAGGAAGGAGGAAATTTCACTTATGACAGTATTGTCATGCGTTGGGATTTGACAGATTCAAACTAAGTAGTCTGAAAACAAGGAAGAATTTCAGTGTGGAATTTGAATAATGATTCTTTTTTTATGCTTTCTTTTACAGACACTTTACAAAACTCAGGTTAAGGAACTGAAAGAGGAAATTGACGAAAGGAATAAAGAAACGCAAAGAAAAATGCAGGAGTTGCAAAATGAAAAGTATGCCCATTATGTTTCTCACATATACCTAAGTTTTTTCATGTAATAGTCTCACTCATGAATACTTTGAATCAGATCTAAGATGTTTTACTTCCTTTAGAAAAAGGCCTCAAAAGTGTTCTGTAACACCTTGTAAGTGACAAATATATAGAATATTACCTATACTGACCCATGAAACCAAATATGGTTATTCATATTTGCTTTGGACATTATCATGTCTGTAAGAAGAATAATGACTTCTTTGAGAATTTAGTAAGAGTCAAAAATTAAAAAAACCATTCCAGTTTGTTGTAATCATCTCATTTACCAGTTTTTAAAATTTGACTATATTATCCTGATAATTACTTAATATATTTCTATAGTCAGTAGAATAATCTGAGAAAAAGGTAACCAAAAGTCTTTGAAATTTAGTATACTTCTGATTACAGCAAAACCAGTTATTATTTACAACTATTAATTGTGATGTACTGTTTTTCCAATTTCTGAATTTATTTCATGTTCTGAAGAAGGATACTGTAGCCTTACGCATGAAGTACAGTTTCTTCTGCAGTTTCTTCTTCTGTGTCTCTTGTTCTGCTTGAGCATCAACATTTAAATTTCATCATTGAAAAACAATGAAGGGCAGAGGTTATGTACAGTGTTTATTTTGTACAGAATTGTGGTGGGCTAATAATAGGAGAAAGAAAAGATATTGTGCTAATAAATATGGTGTAGGAGGAAAATACATGTGTCTCTGCAAAGTTGTTCACGAGTGGTAACCAACATAAGGAAATGGGGAGGGAGGAGAAGGTAGGCAAGACTGCCCTTATTCTTCCTGGGGTTATTTATTTCTCTTCTGACTTCTTTTTATAGATTCTTTGTATTCTATTCCCTCACTATTCTCTGCAATCTTATGTTCATCCTAAACGTTTCTCACTTGGATATAACTATGGGAATTGTGATAATGGGCAAATGTGGGTTAAGTATCTTTTGATGGACCACTCTGTACATATAATTTAGTTTTATTTTCTGTTCCTCAAAGGCAGGAGAATACGTCTTGGTGTTCAATGGATGATTAAATTTAATGAAATCATAGTAAACTTGCTGCTGTAGCTTGTGTGGACCATCAAAAGATACAAGTGTGCAGAATGCAGTTTTATAACTCTTGCTTTTCTTAAGAAACTAAGATAATGACCGTTAGCTGAGTGGTATAATTTGGGTTTGATAGTCTTCCTGAAAATTTGGAATGTTTTGCATAGGAAAAGGAAATCTTAATGTCCTTTTTACAGAGAAACACTTGCTACCCAGTTGGATTTAGCTGAAACCAAAGCTGAGTCGGAACGGTTGGCACGGGCACTCGCTGAAGAACAGTATTATGAACTAAATCAGGAAAGCAAAAAAGCTGCATCAAGGCATAGACAAGAATTGACTGATAAGGACATCATCATAAGAAGGGTAAATTAACTGTTATAAATACCTGTATAAATCTCTTCCAACTGGAAACCAAAATTCATGGTTTTAATTAATGAAGTCTTGTGATCATAAGTGATAACTAATGGAGTACCTAAAGTTTTTGGCTCACTTGGAACCTTAAACATTTAAATTTCATCATGTGACCTCCCTAAAAAGCAAAGTTCATTAATCTGAGGTGAAGCCAGAATGAAAATAATGTGAATGTCTATAATTCAGTTATTGTTTTGTATTTACTTCTTGTCATTGCCAAGTGTATTATTTAAATGTTGTAAATTTGTGGAGCTGTGTATTGGAAACTGTTGTTGCAAAGTAACTTAGTCTTTTAAAAAAAACCCACTTGAGAGTCTTGAGTTTCACAACTCAAACCCGAAAATGTAATTTTTGAAGACGTTTCATAGCATAGCTTTTGGATGTTAGTATGAGCTTGATAAATGTCTTTAACTGAGAAGTCTCAAACAGCAAGCCATATGTAGCATAGTTATTTTATAGTTGTTTTTCCCCGTTTAGCATCAGCTAGGTATGTTTTCTTAAAAATCCTGGGGGTGTAAAATTCCAAGTGTAACCAAACTTGGCTCATGTGCTCAAAGCGTTCTGTTAATGCTACCATGGATATTCAATCTCTGTGAAAAGATAGTGCAAATAGTGTTTGTTTCATGAATTCGGTTTTTTAAGCTTGAGATTTCCAGAATGCCACTATTTCTTAAGCAGTATTTAGAAGACTATGTCTGTGGCATCAAAGGAATACCTTCTTGCAAATATATTTTTGGTTTCAAGTATTCTGATAATTTTGTCAGACAGCTTGATACACAATCATTTGTATAGGCTTCAAGCCTTTATTTGGGAATACAATAATGTCTGGTTTTTCAAATATATTTGTTAAGTGATCCTGGCTGTGGCAGTGAACATACTCACGTATTCAAAGTTGTGATTTTCCTTTCCAACTTTTTTCTTTTTTTTTGAAAGCTCTGTACATGCTTACCTATGTCTGCTTTGTCTTAGTCCAAATTCAGTTTTGTTTTTATCCTGATTTTCATGATTTATGACAATTATCTAGCAGTAAATGCCTTGTATCTACTCTAGATTTAATTCTGGAGTTCTAGCATCTGTCAGCTACTTTTCTATCTGGATTCAAGGTATCATGTTACTTATCTACATGTTACTTTTTCCAAAGTACAACAACTTAATTGAAAATTGCCACATTCTATAACTGACAATCTAACTTTGCTTAAGTTGATTTCTGAGTCCACACTACAGTGTTGTCAGTTCTACAGTGATTTTTTTTTTTTTTTTTTTTTCCTGAGACAGGTGTATTTTGAGCCTTCTGGCAAATCAAAAAAGCACAGAAGAATAGTAGCATTTTTTAGAAGTTCACATAGGCAGAAAGTGTTCTAAGTAAATGGTTGTTATAGAATTAAGGGTATTTAAAATAACAGTATTATAGATATTTTTAGAATTTATGCCAAGTTATTTATTCTAAAATGTGTTTCTTTTCATGTAGCTGGAAGAAACTAATAACACTTTAACCAAAGATGTTGATTTAATAACAAAGGAAAACACAGAGATCAGTGAAAAATTTAAGAAGCAAGAGGAAGGTATGTGATGTTTGGAGTTTTAATTGATCTGTTCCGAAGCACAATTGAATTTGAAGCATATGTGGAGAAATGGGAAGTGGAAGAAGACATTTGCTGTTTATCTTCCATATTATTTTGGGTTTGATGTTGGCTTTAGTATTTCATCTTTGTGCCTTTCTGATACATCCTTCTGGTAATTTTCTGTCATTGCAGTAGTGTTAAACTGGTAATGTTTGTCTTTGCAAATTGTATTTTGCTCAAAAAGGGAAGCAACAGGAAAACAGAATGGAAAAAAAAATGCACTTATAGAAGTAATTAAATTAAAAAATAATTACCTTGTACTAAAACACCTCAAAGTTGAATATTATTTTAACAGATTACAAAATGAAAAAAGAGGAGGAAATCAATAATATTAGAATGCATTATGAGAAGAGCATAAACACTGAAAGAACTCTGAAGACACAGGTACAACATTTTATGCAATTTAATAGCAATAATTACTTTGCATTAACAGAAGTATTTCAGGTTTTTTGCTTTTGTGAACTAATTCTTAGCTCCTTTGAAATTAAGTTTATGTTAACCATGATGTACAATATACATTGTTAAATTTATGTTTGAATAAGTTTTGATGCTGTGTACTTTTCAGTATTACTTCGGTTGTGAGTAAGGGCCATTTATGTTCGTGAAGGGATTTTTTTTATCAGATCCTGTAACTAGAGGAACTGAGAAGTTTTTTTTATGAATCATGATGCATATATCATTTTTCTTACTGGTTCTCCTTTTTCTTAAAAGGCTGTCAACAAACTGGCTGAGATAATGAATCGGAAAGATTTTAAAATAGACAGAAAGAAAGCTAACATGCAAGATTTGAGGAAGAAGGAGAAGGAAAACCGAAAGCTCCAATTAGAGCTTAATCAAGAAAAAGAGAAATTTAATCAGATGGTTGTGAAATACCAAAAGGAGCTTAATGAAATGCAAGCGGTAAAATAATTTTATTTTTTATCACATTGTGGAATATATCTATATATCTATATATCTATGTATCTATATCTATATCTGTATCTGTATATCTATATCTATATCTATATCTATATCTATATCTATATCTATATCTGTCTATATATATATACACATATATGAGTTTTGTTTTCAGAATACTTGGCTGTCTTGTTTTTGGTAATACAGTAACTATGCATGTCTATATAAATACAGCAACTAGCAGAAGAATCTACGTACAGGAATGAGCTCCAGATGCAGCTGGATAGTAAAGAGAGTGACATAGAACAGCTACGAAGGAAAATCATGGACCTCCAGCAAGGAATGGATTCTACCAGTGTTGCCAGTCTTCCGACAGATGAAACAGATGGAAATCTTTCAGGTATGGCAAAAGCAGATTTGAACTACTTGGCCGTGTTGCATACACATAGTTCTGGAAGGTATTGTTTCAAACAATTACTTGTTACTGCTTCTTAAAGTCTTCTGGCTGTCTAATTCTGTATCACATCTCCGCTTCCTTTCTTTCTTTGGTATTTTTTTTTTGTATTTCATACCTTTGTTGCTTATATTAAAGTCTTAATTTTTTCTCACATCACAGTTCCCACTGTATGGCTTGGCATCAGCATTGTTTATATGCACTTTTGAGGAAGGAGAATCTTTACATCTCTTGTATTTCAAATAAACTGATTACAATGTACAGTATTTGGTGAATAGAAGACAGGCCCAACACTTCTACAACATCATGACTGTGTTTTATATCTTGAAGGCAAAATTGTCTTGATCTTATCTCTTCTTACTCAGTCATGTAGCACCTCTGTGACAACTGGCAATAATTGCTGATGTGAAAAATAATTGGAGGAATTTCCATAATAAATTTATGGTTGTATGGTACTCTGATTTAGCAGATGAAAATAACATATAATACAGTATAGCCAGCCGTTTTCATGTATCAGTACCGGGCACTGTACTTTGAGACCCACTGTTAGACTGGTTAGTTATTTACCTCTCCCTTTCCCCAGTGTTTGAAAAGTGGAATCAGTTAGTACTTTCACATGATCCACCAATACAGGGAAAAAAATGTTTCGTGTAATCAGGTGTGCTTGACAATTTCCATACATCATAGCTAGGTATATATTTTTTAATATAATATTTTTGGTAAGTCTGAATTTCATTGTAGAAAAATATTTTTAGACATACAAAACCAGAATACTATTTTGGGTACTTTATAACTTCAGTGGATGAGTGGTCAGATAAAAGTAAATAGAATAATTGTAGATGTGTCTTTTCCTGTTAATGAACTTCATGCTGCTCAAACTGCCACGTTCTAGTGTTTTTCCAGGAGTCTTAGAGTGATTGAAATTTCAGGTAGGTTATCAGTCTTAGTACATGTTCTGATGTAGTTACTCCTTTCTGTGTCTGTTTTTGTTTCCTGTCTTCCCCTAGTGTATTTTTAGATCTTTATTTTTAGTTAATACTATAGTGTGAATTTCATGTTAGAGTAGATTTTTGTTCAGCTAATGGTATAGTCTTTTCCTTCGCAACTTCCATTGTGTTCAGGAAGCCTTTTGCACTCTGGAGCTTGATCTGTAAATTGCCATCTCGTAAGGATTTTATCTTTTGACAACATCTTCAAGACAAACTCCCATTGGAAATTCTTAGAATTATTAGATGGTTAAGGAACATTTTTTTTCTTAGCTGTCACCTGCTAGGAGTTCCTTCTGGTATTTCTGAAGTATCAGTACTTCTCAGGAGTTTTTCTATTAGACACTCATTTTCAGTGTATTCCATTTAAAAGGGATAAAAAAGAAATCAGAGGGGTTTTGCTTATTAAAATGTTTTTTTTCTCCCCTCAAATTATAAATTGGAATCAAGCCTTATTGTTTTTAAGTGTCTTGTAATTGAAGAAGACTGTAGTTCATAATTTTAGTAGAAAATTTCTGAACTCTTTTAAATTGAGAGCTTTAGGGTTTTTTTCTACAACAAAACAGACAAGATTTATTTTACTCAAAAGACTAGTTTTGAACTTCTCACTTCTCTTCGCAGCCATTTTCATTTGATGGCTGTTGTGTATTACATGGAAAACACGAATGTTTCCATCCAGCCATAGATACTTTCCCTATTTTTTCCTTAAGGGCAGAAGTGTGTCAGTATGACCCTATTGTGTCTCAGATCTTGGATGGACTGTAGGAAAAAGCTCTTTCTTTGTCTGCCTCATTAAGGAAGGTTATTTTCAGTTTTACCTTTGGAGATGTGTGTAGTCAGGCTTTTGGCTGGATAACCTGTCGCTTCCATTTTGAGGCAGAAGTTTCAGTCTGTGCAAGATCTTTTCAAGTCAGCTGTTAATTTCCATTGTTAATTAGAACATCACAGTTACTGGAAGTTCTGGTGTTCTTGGGTGAGGTGTCTACTTGTTAGCCCTCAACTATTTCTTTTTTGCTAGCCTTTCATTTCTCTTCTCTTTTTTTGCCCTTTTTTCTACACATGCCTGTGATTTTTACTGCAGTTGTCCTGCTGGTTTTATTGTGTGATACAGGTAGGACCTCTAATACATATTATTAGGACTTCTCTAGATTTAGATCATGTCCCTACATGCTGCCTTTTTTTTTTTTTTTTTTTGACTGACTTTCTGGGTTAATCAGGATCTGAATAAGAAGCAATTTAATCTCAAAAAAGAGATTAAGTGACATTAGTGTAGTCAAATTTCACACACTTGTCAAAGAGCCAAGCAGAGGGCAAAAAAGGAGTGCCAGTAGCATTATAAAGATGAAAAGAAAAAAAAGCCAGACTTCAGAGTAGAAATAGCCCATGCCACAGAAAAGGGAAATTATTCAGCACATAGTTATTTTCCTGCAAACCAAGTAATTATGCTACAAAACAGAAGGTGACATATTTCCAGCAGCTCAATTGCTAGTTTTGTTGCATGATGTTGATTGTTTTCAACTGTGTGCCAAGTTCCATTGCTTCCATGGCCATTCCTTCAGAGCACCTTGAATGGCATCTTGTTTAAGAGCTGGATGTGATGACTAGTCAATAGGATTCTCTAGCTGGTGCACCAGTTCTTAAGGCAAAGACACTCCTTAAAAAAATTTTAAGCAAATAAATGGTTGAATTTTATAATAAGTAATTATAGTATGATTTATTCATTTTCCTGTTACAATAAAAACATCACCAGGGAAAAAAATAAAGGTACAAAATAACATAAGCATATATAAAAGAATGATTCCATGGTCATGATTCTGGCAATGGGCAGTCTCTGGTTTAATTGAGAAAAATTTTCATACTCATAAAATTTTAAGGAAAAAAAATTCTCTTTTTAGAAATAGACACAGAGAAATCACATGGTAATACACTTTACAGCTGCATTTCACCTGGAGGTGTTTTCTGTCTGCCATTGGCCTAAATACTCCCTCAAATTCTGGTAGCTGCTAGGACAACTTACACTCTCCCAAGGCAGTGATTGGTCTCTTCAGGCAACCCAGGCTATTCTCAGGCTTTTACTTATGTACATGGGAAAGATCATTATGTGGATGAAGGCTTTTCCTTGTATTCAATTCTAGGCATGTTTTGTAACTCTCACTCCTGATTATTGATTCAGATAGCAGCTCATATCTCAGTTGATGTCCCCAGTATTAAGAGTCCTTGCTGAAACAGCTGAGGTATTTGCTTTTAAATGATGCCTTTGGAATGCCTCTTCCTCCTGGCTGGACTTAGGGAGTCTTTATACTTGCATGATTGTAAACAGAATTCTTCTTTGTCAAGATGGAACATAATCAGGAATGTGAGGGTTTTTTCTCCTAATTGTTACAGGGCACTTAACCTGTTGTGAATTGCTTCTTTTCATCTGATTGGTAAGATGATTTAAGCAATTGAGCTGTCCTACAGGTTTAACTGCAGCACATAATACTTTACAGCATATGTTGTAAATCATGTTTTGTGCAAAGGTAGAATGGAATAATAAATGCAGAGCATTTAAGCCAGCAGTTTTATTGGGCTCAGATAGGACTTCCTGAAGTACCTGCAAGTAGCCTGAATAAACCTGAATAAACCCCAAAGCAAGATCCAGTCAGAAATCCTTTGTGAAATCCACATGAAATTATAGACAGTCTGCAGAAGGAAAAATCCAAATTGGAAGAATGGAAAGAATTAGCAAGATAGTATCTCCAGGTTTTTGGTTGCTGTGGAAGACTCTTAGGAGTAGTAACTCTTGAACACTGGAAAGAGATGCTTTCCTGTTCATGAAAGCACCCACGTTACTTAGCTCCAGAATAACAAAAAGTCTAATAAAGCAATAGAATCATGGTTGTCTTGTGTGATTTTATTGAAGTCTTACTGTTAGAACTCTTATCATACTGAATCCCTATGAATCCTGGTAATCTGGATACTAGCCATAAAGATGTTTAGAATGCAAATCTACATTTAAAATATATTAAGAGATAACTATAAGATCTGTGGCCTTTATGGAATTCTTTCTTCATATCCTATTCAGATCCAGTTAGCCATAAGATATTTTTAAGTCCTATCTTGGACTTTCTGGATTGCAAATATGAGGTATCAATTCTGGTATTCTTTCCAAAATACAGGGAAGTTGTCAGGCAATATTTTTGAGCCTATTTTTGAAGATGGGAATGGAAGATTCTCTTTTATAGTCTAGATAGCCCATATTTTCTTAATTACTTAATCAGAACACTCATAAATATTAGTCTTCTGGATCAAATATTTGTGAAATGGCCAGATGAGCATTTGCAGTTGTGCTAAATCTGTCAAGAGAAATGAAAATGCACTATAAATATTACTTGAGAGGAACCTTTGTGGTGAGGTTGGAATGAAAGAGCTCATCTACCCTTTCAAGAGTACATTTGGTTCCAGATGAATTTTAGCTTTGTTTGAAAGGAGTACGTTCGGAAGCTGTTACTTTCAACTGCAAGATGTTATTCACAGCTTAGAAATCATCTCTCATTCAAATAGAATTTGCTCCCTAAAATAGATTTGTAGTAGACAGAAAAGAATATCAACGGATTCATTTGAAATACCTCATTTACTTCCTACTTCTTTTGAAATTGTCTTCAGAACATGCTGAAATAGAAGGGAACCTAGAAAAACTTCTACTGTCCCTATAAGCATCTTTTAAAATTCATCATCATTGGATCTTTCCAGATCTTTCATATGCCACAATTTGAACAGAAGCTTTTTTTTTTTAACGAGTCATCCTTCCTATATTCCTTTGGAACAGCAGTTGCCCATACCTTTTTCTTTATTCGCAATTCATCACTTTGTTTTGCAATGGAAACCTGAGTTTTAGGATGTTTCTATAATTTCTAAAAATGGAAGAATCTTAATGTAAAAATTATTCAAAGTATTCAAAACAAGGTAAGCATTATCTCTGAGGCCTGTAGACATGGAGGAAATAGGTTTTCTTTCCCAAAGCTACTGAGTATCAGTAATTGGGGACAGTCTGGGATTGCAGAGGGGGTAGGGTTGGGAAATGTGGGGACCTCTACTCCCCAGTCCCCACAGTTCTTATGCAGATGTGAGAAGGCAGGGAGGCACAAATTTCCTTCATTTTTCTGGAAAATTTACTCACTGGAATGAGTTCTGCTAACATGCTTTTCTTCCAGTTGATACCAGTAGTTCAGTGGTCCTCCAGTATTTTGAAGCTATTCTATATGGAGAAATGATAGGAAATGATTCCATATTCCTAAGAGGAATTTCTAAATATTGTCTGCAGTAAGGCTAATGTGGGAAGGGCTTTTACATGCCTAATTATAATGCCTTGCTAGGCTGCCAGTCCCATTGTAATTCTACATAGCAAAGCATATGGACAGTAACCTTTATACATTTGAATGCATTTCAGAGCTTGCTGGGATATACCTCACATGGAGCTATTCCTGAAGGACAAAAGGAACCAGTAGCTCCTCAGGACATAAATAGTTGTGGAGAATGTTTCAGAAAATCTTATCTTAATGTTTTTGAAGTTTTCAGTGCTACTGTTAGCTGGCTTCATAATTTTAAATTTTAGAAACCACTCTCAGTTAGCTGGAAGGGCTTTCTAAATCAACAGTCCACATTAGGCAGAATACTAATTTTCTTGTGGCCCTTTTTTGTATCATGCTAAATTATTTCAGTAATTTAATGGTGGGAAAATATGATATAACATTTCTCTTTGGAGAATTTTTACTGAAAATTTGAGTAAAACATTTGTCTCTTATTCTTTATATCTAGTTGATTCCTCCTGCATTCCTAATTTTATTATCTCCTATGCTTATCTTCTGTGAGTAATGGGACACCCATGTAGCTTTGCTTGCTCTTGTGCTCTCTCTCCTATTTTTGTTTCCTGTGGAAAATGTGGATCTGATTTGTTTTACTTCCTGCATCTTCCTGCTGAGTATTTTCATACGGCCCCTCTGAATGTTAAATTATGTTTACATTGAAAACCTCTTAATTTAAAGTGTAATATATTTTCAAAGCAAAGTCGTTCCTGCCTGGCTCTTTGCAAACTATTTACATACAGTGTTAGATGTTGGCATCAAGGAAAACAGCTTTACTTTATTGTGCAGTAACTGTGTAATCAGATGTTGGCTTGTGATGAAGCATGAATTAAATGCTTATATCTTCATTTTATTTAGCTGTGCTTTTTATTCTGCTTTGCTGAATAGGTAATTGCCCATTACTGCATGTAGTACATCTTCCTTTCTAGTATAGTTTGCCTTTGTGCTATTCTGCTGTATTATTATAAATACACAACATTATTAAATATGCATTTTTTAAAACCAGAATCAAGACTTGAAGGTTGGCTTTCAATACCAAACAAAGGAAATATAAGGCGGCATGGCTGGAAGAAACAGGTACAGATGGCTTTTTTTCTTTATTCTTCAATTTCCTTGGAAAGGTTTTTAGGCATGGGGTGAATTGGTTTTACAACTCATATTTAAGAAACAAACAAAATAATTAAGAGTAATTCAGTGTATGTACATTATTGAAGAAAGAAACCCAAGAAAATTCAAGTTCAGTATGAAATTTTTAGTGATGACATTGTGCAAATTTACAACAGGGGAGGAAATGCTTCACAATGAGCATCTTGGAACCATTAAAAATCACATTTCTTCTTTGAGTAAGCATCTTTATAATTCTGCTCCTGAAGAACTTCTTTGTGCAACTTAGCAGCACAGAGTAGGGAATACCACACTTAAATGTTCTGAAGGTCATGGAAGAGTGCATCACACTGTAACTTGCCACACACGATTTCCAAGGATGTTTCTGTCTCCCTTACTTTAGACATGATAGGTTTCTCTTGAAAAGAACTGATTTACTCTCAGAAACTGGATCTCTGTGGTGGAATTCCCACTCCAAACAAAATAGTTTTGTTTTGCCTCTGCAAAGGTTATGATCTGGTTCTTTGAAAATCCGATGTTCAAATTGAGATACTTAGAACCAGTTTCTGATTATCTTTTCTGGCTTTTCAGTTTCCCCCTTTGAGCATCTTTCAGTACAACTAAATACAAAAGTGAACATGGTCTCTAGAATGTTTTAAATTTTAAAAGCTAATTGTATGAAACAGTTTATTTTCCTTCATCTTCCTTATATTCAAAGACTGCTACTGGGAATTACTGAGTTATTCCTGACACTTTTGAAGTAACTCTCTGATTCCTGTTGAAGTGTATTTCTCAAATGCTCCTTTTTACATTCACATTCTTCAACAGCTGGAAGTGATTCCTATAAAATCTAAGGGAGAAGGGATTAATTCCTGTCAAAGAAGCACTTGAGTGTTTGTATTGGGCCTTTAGCTGCTGTAGTCCTTCTTTGAAGTACTGCTGTTTTCTGTGGGCTTCCTTGGCCTTCTTTATACGCTCCAAGTGTTTGAGTTCCAGACCTGCCCATTTTTACATCAATATCAGACCTTGGTGATTTGTCTGTACGTTAAAACCACCACCTATTCTGGCTTGCTGGGAGTGAATGATAAGTTCTATTTCAACTAATGGCCAGTCACCTTCCCCCCACCCCTTCGGGTAAGGGAGGAACAAAAGCAGAATTATTGGGTTGAGTTAACAATTTCCTGAAAGCACAAAGCAAGACTAAGATAAGCACAATAAAACCAGCAATATTAATAGCAAAAGTATACAGACAGAGAAGGTGCTTTACCCACAAAAAAGGTGTTCACCACCAAATGGCAGATGCTTCTTGTAGATCAGTTTGGTTGCTAAGGCTGCTTGAATCCTCTTGTTATGGAATTGACAATGCCTGACACAAATCAGGTAGCTTTGTTCTGTTCTGGATTATATAAAATACTGTGTTGTTTTTCTCTCAGAATGTTTCTAGCACCCTTTTATGGTTGTTTCATAAAAATGGAGATTATTTTTGCATTCTCTGACAACTGAAATTTTAAACTCCTGATAAATGGAGCTTCTCCAGAGAAAGACTATTAGAATTTCTTCAGGCATGCCCAGTATAAGCATATTTACTTGCCTCAAGATATTTTAGGCAGTTAATCCATTCACACTTTCTGAGTTTGAATGCGCTCACACTTCGGAGGAATTTGAGCTGCAGATGGATGGCTCAGTCATGAAGTAAATTGTACTGATAAGGTTCCTTAACTAGCTGAGGTTCATATCAGTAAGATGCAGGCAGTAGTGGGGAACTATGTTCACTCACATGTGCATTCTGTTGGCTGAACTGTACTGTAGCTGAAACAAGCTGGCAGGTAGTCAGCCTCCTCAGGTTCTTCTCTTCCAAATTCTCCTGCAGTTTCAGTTTTGTGAAGGTGGGAGGTGTATGCAACCTCAAACATAGGCATGCCCAGATTAATTTAAAGGAAAAGCAAAATTACATTAGGGGTGTAATTGGATTGATGCCTGAGTTATTACAATTTGAGCTGCTGCATTTCTGACTCAAATGTCAGCAGCACTGATGTTTTTGCCCCATGCTCTCTGAGTTATTTAGCTTAAGTTAGAAAGGGGTGAGTGTGGAAAACTTGCTTGAGAATAAACACTTCCGTTTTACCTAAGGCTAACACTGAAATGTGTTACTGTTAATTTTTATCTGGAGCTTCATTGCATTCCAAGTGAAGATGATAAACTATCCTTCAAAAACCATTATAGAACAGAACTACTGTCAGAAGATTTTTTTATACGTTCACAACAGGATATTGACGCTGTTGTACATAGCTTTTTTTTGAGGTTAAGTTGTGCTTTCACCAAGGCTTACATATAGTGTGATAATGGACAGTCAGAATTTGCATTTGTTCTCATCTTAAGGGCTTGCTCCTATCTCTGGAAGTCAAAGGTGCACTCTTCAAAGATGAAAAGGGCATTAGTTTTCTATTGGAGTGGATAAAGGAATTGAAGTACAGTCTTTTTCTTGAATGGGAAAAATCATAGGAGGCTCACACTTAGTACTTACTCAAGCTGATGAGGCTTTCTATTAAGGAATTGTGACAAAATGCCCTTTCATGGCTTTTTTTAGATGCATTTCAGTTATTGAGATTTACAACCGTAGCTCACACCTTGCACAGCACATTTTAAAAATGCTGTTGTATAAACTTAAGATGACTTTCATATTCAGATTTTGAGATCAGCTTCAAGTGCTATGTAAAATGAGGTTGAAACCTCCCCTTATAGAAGGAGTAGACATTTATTCAAATTATCAGTATCGGCATTGTGCAGAAACCCATCCAGTTACCTGCCAGTACTTGGAATTCAAGATGAACTATTGATGCATTCACTCTCATGCTTTTCTGTCCATCTGGGTTATATTCTCTGTGAATCTGAAGATCAGTGTAGGCACAGCTGCCAGTTTACCTCCTTTTAATCCTCTTTAGTGTCTTATAAAGTTCCTTCTAAAACATTCAAAACTTAAGGGGAGGGAACAGCCACAGCTGTCACTGAGCTTATGCTTGTGGACTGTTCCAACAAAGATGTTGGAGTGGCAACTCCCAGTGAAGAGCAGCAGGCAGTGAATTCCAGTCTTAAACTTAGAGGGAAGTGCTTACGTTAGAGGTGTTTGATCTTAACTATCTCAGTGTATTCATAGGTACCAGACCTCTGTTTCTGGTGATTCATTTTGGCTCTTTATTTTACCAGTCCATTAATTTGGAAGTGTAGGAAATAGCAGGAGCCATGGGACTCTGTTTTAGCCTACTAGCAGTTTGGTGTGAAGTACCAGTAAGTCTTGCAGGCCTGTAGAACTAGAGAAGATTTTTACATTATCAGTAAGTGATAACTTCTGCATTGTGTTGCTCTCAGTGATACAGTAAATGTCACAGTAACCTGCCAGTAGCAACTGAAATTTGTGAGTTTGTGTACAGATGGACTTGCAGAGTCATCACAAGCATTTTAGAGTGATCCAGTGACAATACAGTCACTGCAACTTCAGCATTGCAGAGCTGTCCATAGTGTAGCTGTCTTCAGGGTGATTTAAATATCTCCTGATGTTAATTTGAAACCTTTCATTTACTCTGGCTTTTTATGTGCATGTGGGAGTATATTAGGATAAATAATTGCTTTTTAAAATGCAATTTCAACTGTTTTACCATTTCTTTCCACAGTATGTTGTGGTGAGCAGTAAAAAGATACTGTTCTACAATGATGAAAAAGACAAGGACCAGTCTAATCCATCTATGGTACTAGATATAGAGTAAGTAAAGTTATTGTTAGTTTTGAATACAAATTGACAAAAGAGTGTTGTGTGTGAAATAGCAGATAGCAAATCCAGAAGCTTGAAATAAAAATTCCATAAATAATTTTTAATTTTCTGTACTAGTTGGAAAATGTCTATCTGTATTTCAGCATACCATTAACAGAACTTTGACAGTACTTTTTCTTTGTCCTATGATTGCTAAAAGTTAGAGAAATAAAGAGAGGATCATTGCTGTTCTAGTCCAAAGCATTTCTAACTTTTCCAGCTGTTTTCTGTTTAAAGTGATAAAATTTATTAATTGTGATTCCTTTACATTGGTTATACATGAGGAAAATTGTGTCAAATATCACTGACTCCCCTCTCTGGTACATGACCATGATGTTTCAACAGCTGATTGACGTTATGGGATCTTACAGAATAGTAACTAGAATTCATGAATAGATATATCAGGGACTAACAAAGACAGTGGTCTGGAAGGAATCTCAAACTCAGGAAGTTGCCAGTTAAGCTGCCAATTGCTCATAACCAGGAAAAGAATTATTTTCTCTTTGAACTGTTTCTTTCTCTCTTTTCATAAACATCTGCTACAGCTACTGTTGAAAACAGGATGTTGGGAGAGATGGACTTAGAGTCTTGTCCCAGTATAAGATGATGTTTGTTCCAATTTAAATAGTATTTTCAACAGCTGGTGCCCCAGATTTCCTTTCGTGATGTTTTGGCATAGATTGTTCATCAAGCCATAACATGATTTAGTAAAAAAACTACTGGATAGTATTCTACTTAATATGGTTACTTCCATCCAGGTTTTCACTAAGCTTTTCTAGTAATAATGTTAGACTTTACCTAGTGTTTTGAGGAAGTATTTGAAAGCCTTTATCTTAAGTAAATTTACCATGATGGATCTTGAATCCATTGTAAGATAACCCTCTTTCTATGCTGTGAAATATTTTGGTCTTACATGGGTAGACAAAATCCATATGGTTTATGAATTAGTTCCTGAAATCATACTGCAGTGTTGAAGTAGGTTGTGTTGCTCGCACAATTTCTAAGAACTTAAAAGCAGTTTGATAATTGTTCTGAACCACACATAACCTTTTAGCATTTTCTGATTCATGTTTTTTCTAATCTAGTAAGCTGTTTCATGTCCGGCCTGTAACTCAAGGAGATGTATATAGAGCTGAAACTGAAGAAATTCCTAAAATATTCCAGGTAAAAAGAAGTATATTCGTCTGTCTTCTTAACACTCTTGAAAAAGTGGTGGCTTCTTTGAAAAGGGTATAAAATGTACTTAGTGCTTCAACAATAACACAGCAGTGTTCTTTTTCAGATTCTCTATGCTAATGAGGGGGAATGCAGGAAGGATTTGGAGGTAGAACCAGTACAGCCGGCAGAGAAGACAAATTTTCTAAATCACAAAGGCCATGAATTTATTCCCACGTTATACCACTTCCCAGCCAACTGTGAGGCCTGTGCCAAACCTCTCTGGCATGTCTTCAAACCCCCTGCTGCCCTAGAATGTCGAAGATGCCATGTGAAGTGCCACAGAGACCACTTGGATAAAAAGGAGGAATTAATTGCACCATGCAAAGGTAATACTCATGTTCATACTGTGTGGTTCAGCCAAACCTGCTAAACTACTGGAGGTGAATAAAAGCACTTCAGTTTAAAATTAAACCTAAAACTAAAGTTCCATGATTTTAGATGTGGAAGTTGCTATTAAAGCAATAGGCTATTAAACTGCTTATGAACAGGCAGCTGTGGCAAACCTCTATAGGGAGACCTGTGGTGGTGTAACTGATGGAGCTCTGCTGAGGGCCCTGAGAGCACAAGGTTCCCTAGAGGTTTGTGCCCAAGAACTGGGCAGCTCCTTGGTGCCCACGCCATTCCCTCTGCACTTGTACCTCACCCATGCTAGGGACAATTGCAGTGGCTGTATCAGCAAGCTCTGCTGCGACCTTGCAGAGTGGTTCTTCAGCCACCTCACAGACTGGAGTAAAAGTTTCTTCTCTGTGCTGCTGTGAAGTGGAGCATTCGGGGTATGTACTCTGGAACTTGGCCATAAGGCACCCACACAACTTTCCAGCTTACTAAAATTGTAATTAGTGTAAGTTTCTCATTTCTCGAATATTCATGCTAGAATCAAGAATCTAACTCAAGAATCTTAATTATATTCATAATCTTCCCTGCTGTTTGTTGTCTTCCAAAAATATATAAACAAGTTCAATACAAGAATGTATATAGGTGCCATTGTTCCTTCCAGTGGCACAGTTGGTGTGTCGTAACTCTTACTTTGATAAGGAGCCCAGGTTTTCACTGAATCATCTTCCTCCTTTTTCCTTGTAGTGAGTTACGATGTAACTTCAGCAAGAGATATGCTCTTGTTGGCATCCTGTCAAGATGAACAGAAGAAGTGGGTGACACATTTAGTAAAGAAGATCCCTAAGACACCACCATCTACTTTTGTTCGTGCTTCTCCTAGAACTTTGTCTACAAGATCCTCAGCAAACCAGTCATTCCGAAAAGTTGTTAAAAATACTTCTGGAAAAACTAGGTGAGAAATAAGCTACAAAAACTTCACATCTTCTTGGCTAAAAACCCCTCAGTTTTTCACTATTCCATGTGAAATTGTGAAATAATTCCATAGTTATGGCTGTTGAACTGCTGATCTATATCTTTGCTCAAATCCCAAAGGAAGGAGCAGAATTCTCCTGTTATTATGGTAAATTTATCGGTTCTTCACATTTGGAAAGGTACCATGGAGGTGGTACCTGGCCTGCCAGTCCTTGGGAGGGAGCTGGTTGCATTTTTTTCCCTGTTTAAAGGCAAGGCTCAGTGGATATGTCAGTAATGGTGTTTAGCAGCAAGGGTGATCCACAGTCATCCCATCCATGGATTGACTCAGAGCATGCATATGCTAGAAGTCTTCTGCAAATGGAGCTGAAATGAGAAACTTACAGATTCTATCCGTTGTTAGGCCAATTCTTTTATTGTGAGGCCAGTTAAGTATTAATTCCGTTCTTTCTCCCTGCTTCCTCATTCCCATTTGTCTTCTATCCCAGCAGTTGTTTTTGTAAACTATTTGTGACCCTATGCATTAACCAGGACATGATGTAAAATACACTTTCTTAATGCTTAGGTTGCTGTAATCTGATTTTAACCTTTCTTAGCTTCCTGATACAGTATGTGTGTTGTTTTCTCCCCAAATAACTGATTGAATTGACAGTATGGAGTGGAAACTAGTGTCTTAGTAAGAAAAGAGTCTTCCCAGACTCACAGGGCTACCAAACATTCCTGGCATGAAATGCAATAAAAGCAGACTTTTGCATATAAGGAGACACGGGGTATATCATGAAACATCCTCCTTGAAGGGAACAAAAGAGAAAAAATATGAAAGACAGAAAGGGCATTGGTTTTTTTGTCCCCAAGACTTCCATCCTAAAACATCAGTGATGATAGAATGGTTTGGGTTGGAAGGGATCTTAAAGATCACCTAGTTCCAACCCACTCTGCCCAGGTGGATCAGGTTGCTCAGGGCCCCATCCAGCCTGGCCTTGAACACTCCCAGGGATCATAGTTTTGAGATCGTAATATATTCAATGAAGGCCTTCAAGTAATCCCATACAGAAAAATTACTTTCGGCCTCAAATACAAAGCTGTCAATATAAAAATCAGTGGTGTTGTGGGCAGTTTGGTGTTAGAGATCATGCAACAGCATGAGCAGAAAGACATAAAGAGAAAACTGACCAGCATTAAGAACATGTCACTGAGCCAGAGTCCCTGGGAGAGAAGCCGTAGTCACAAACACTGAACAAAGTCTCAATTTACCAGTTACAGTTCAAATGGTAGGAATGCAACCGAATTGTGGTGTAATTTTATATTTTTCAACACCAGCACTTAATCGAGCTGAATTTCTGAAATAACAGAAACACTTCTGATTTGTGGGGAGATTTTCCTTACAGTCTTCACTGTAAAAATCTGTGGAAAACAAGGGTGAGTGCATTTGTCTTGTCTAAAAAAATGTTCATTTCTCCCAACTTCCAGAAAAAGTTTAGAAAGCTTCATGGTCTTTCCAAGAAAGACCTCTTTCCATGAAAGACCTTTTCCTTCAGTCCAAGGAAATTTTCCAAGATTGACTGAAAACTGTTAGACCCCTCCATAGGCGTAACCAGATTCTCTAAGACTTTTAGAAATAAATGACGCCTGCTAAATTTGAAATAGACATAATTAAGATCTGTTGTTTGACATCATCTTTATGTACAGTAGCACTCTTGAAGAACTACTGCTGTTTTGTGGCTGAAAAAAATACAAAGAGCTGTATGTTTTGTATGATACATTTATTTCAATGATAATCAGGATTTTAAAAACTAGTTACTAAAGGCAGACAAGAATACCAGAACTGGTGAAAGAGACCTTGTGACTGATTAGTAAGATTTTTCAGTGAATCTTGACCACTTAAGACTGAAACAAAAAGCCTATCATGCTGCTACTTAAAAGGATTAGGTAGAAAAACCTCCAGAACTGATGATGTAAAAATGATTAATACCGTTTTAAAAGAATTTTAAAAATGTGACATTGCATAATGTTAGTCAACATACTCACCAAAAGAGGTGTTAAATTAAGGATCTTTTGAATAGGGAGTGCTCTTGGAAAGTAAAAAAAAATGAGAACAGAACAACTAATTCCTCCTAAACCAACCAACTAGCCAGTGGGGTTGGAAATAATTATTTTAATGTGTAATTTACTTGAATCTTTAAGATGTGGTAATTGGATGATCTAAAACAATATTTGAAAGATACTGATTGTGGATTTTAAAAATCATCCTCTGTTCTTGAGTGTACAGATTCTTTCCTCCCCGCTCCTGATTCTTGCCTTGTTAAGGATAGTGCATACTTCTTTATTTCACATTTAGGTATTTAGAGTTGTAGACTTTCTCTCCCAAAAGACTCTGAATTGCATTCTGAGTATGCTCTCCATTTATCCTTGCAAGGTCCTCTGGTAGCTGTAATAACCAGCTTTCATGCATACTCTTACGGGAGAAAAATCCATTTTCTTAAATCAATTAATTGATTCTTTTTCACTCTGTCTTAAAAGAAGTGCTAGTTTGGAGTTGCCTTTAGCAAGGACAAGTGTGCAGCTAATCTGTTATTAAAGGAACAGCTTTGGATATTTGAAGGTTTACAGTAACTCTTAAAGGAATGAGTATGTTTGGGGACATCAGTTACCCAGACTATTACTGTTATTAATCCTATTGGCACTGTCCTGTTGAGACTGTTACAGAATCACAGAAATACACAAGTAGGGAATGGAACTTTTGTAAAAAATGAGAAACACCATTATTAAAGCTCTGTCTTTAAGATCCTAAAGATATAATGAGTCTAATAGCTCACCAGCACCAGGACAGCTGCACATTCCTGAGCTTTATCTTGTGTCAGTTCATGCTTCACAGATTACCAGAGTGAACTGATCTATCTTTCAGCAGAAAATTAATCCAGGAATGTTTTGCCTAAAGGAAAGCCAAAAAACCCAAAGCATGACGACAAAAACAATTCAGCCCTAACTCCACAGAACAAAAGCTTGTGATTTTCTGTTGGGTTCAGAAGTTGCAGTGGTTTGGGAGAGAGCCTCAAGAATGAAAGGAGGAATGGTGATGGTGTTGCACAAGTGAATGTCAGGTCAGATCAGCAGTTCCAAATACTGCAGCCTTGCGTTTTCTCCATCTGCCCTGGTGTACAACCTCTGCTCCCACCTTTCTCCATCACCCAAGGAGATCTTCCAAGTTCTTGGGAAGAATAAAGCTCTTAGGTTTTCTGTCAATTCAGAAGTTAATACCTCCATGGTATCTTATCTCTTTAGCTTCTTGAATTAATCTGACAATCTGTGACATGGATCAAACAGTTAACATTTACATTACTCTTCTAGACTAACCCCAAATCCATCAGTGAACTCGATGACATAACTGATCTCTTGCTTCTTCATGGTGTCAAATACTGACAGAGCTTCTTAGAACATGTAATTATTGATAAGAAACTCTGTTTTATAGCTGTATATTGTAGTCACTGATTGTGGAGAAAGTGTCTATTGAGCATAAGCCATTTAGAGAGGCACAGCACCTGAGCAGCAGCAGTGCTGGGTATGTGTGTGCTCCTGCCTGTCATGCTGCCTGGAGATGTCTGCAAGAGGCAGGTGGGGGCCCTTGCACCGCCCTGATGCTCGAGGAGCTCCTTGGGTGTCTTTGTGACACATTGTCCCCATCAGACAGCTGACACTGGGTTGACTGGAGTGTAGTGGGGCCTGCATGGCACCTGCAGAGCAATGCGAGCAAACAGTGAAAAGATTCAGAGTTCCACTGAGCAAAGAAGCATTAGAAAAAGGCCAGGTTGGAACTCTTCATTCTGGCAGTTACACTGTGGACATTTTTGTGGCTTTCTCAGACAAATTTTTTATGAGTTGTATCTATGAACTAGACAAGTACTGCTGTGATGGACTATGCCCAGCCCGTGCCCTGATACCACTACATACTCTGTCCTGTGTGTTTAAAAAAGAAGAGGCGATGGATTTATTTTAGGAAAATTCGCTTCTAATGTACCAATGTTTAAATTTAGCTTATTAAATAAATTCACAGCGTAGCTTATGTACTGAACACTTATCTGGTAGCACAGTAGCTGAGCTCATTTGACAGCCTGTTGCTACTTAAAGGGAAGAATTTTCCCTCTCCATCTTCTTTTCTTTTTTTCTGTCCTTGGATCCTAGATAAGTGCTTGAAATGATCCATTTTGGACCTTTCCATGAAGGTACACAATTCAGTTTCCTGACTGTCAAAAAAATGTAGACTAACTGTGCCAAGCTAGTGAGTAGATCGGTGCACTGAGAAGTGCAGTGATCACCAAAGCTGAGGACAGGTAAGTAGGAGGATGCTCTTCTGGGGTCAGGAAGGTGATAAAGTGGAGGAACAGCAGGCTCTTTTCTCTCAGGAGGCAGTGAATTGTTTGATCAGCTTCTATGAACTCAAGATGCTGCATCCTGCGGTTCTCCTCCTCCCTCACCATTTTACCTAGGCGTGGGAATAAGAGAAGCAGCAATGATTTTTATGGGATATACATGTCTAGCTTTTACTAAGTATCTGAAAATTGTTCTCTTGTCAGACAGTATAGCAGAACTTGCTCTCGGTGATGGAGTCCTACCATGTAAGCAGGCATTAACTGTTTTGTTGAATGGATACAGACTTGAACACGTGCTTGAAGACATTTCAGTACATCTCATTCAGGGTCTGACCCACCTTTCTTTGCAGTTGGTAGGCAGTGCTTCCTTGACCTCATGGAGAGGTGTGTCAGACCCGTTGAAAGAAGCTTCGCATATAAAAGTTCATCCTAAGTTCTATTCCTCATTTTAATAACTTCTCACTAATGACAGTGAATCAGAACTTCATGATGAACTTGCTGGCATTTGCAGTACTGCTTCGAGATCGGAACCTACACTTCATAGCTTACAGTCTGCTGATTTATTCACGTTGTATTAGCACAGCTGAGGTCTTTTGTTTTAATATAGTTGGACGTGGGCACTTGGTCAAGTTAATGCATGTTTGAAGAGGAAAACAACCAACCAGCCAAAATTCCTATGCATCAGATGAGCTCTGCAACTGCATGTGCGTGCTCTTAGCCTAGAGAACCTTTTCTTGTCCTGCAAGTGAAGTAGGGTCACCTTGCATTTGCCATGAATACACCCATGATTGTTGACTCTTAATTGCTTACTTGTAAAGCTGCAGTAATATTATCATCTGTCTGATCTCTGTGTTCGCTTAAGGTTGTTTGAAACTGAGAACAGTTTGTGGAAGATGATGTAGGTATGATGTTAGTATTGTACCTTGTCAGCTGAAAAAAAATACTGTTAAATTATGTTCTTCACTGAGGCTCTTGGCAAACACACACTAGTGTTATGAAGCTAATTTTTACCTTTGTTATTAATTGTCTTTTTTCTTCTTTGTTCCAGCTAACCACATGTACAGTGCTTAATGGAACCTCATGGGATGCAGTCAGAGAAACAGGGCTTTTTTTAACCACACAGAGCAGTGCAGACGGGCTGTTGCTCCTTTCAACATAACTATCACAGGCTTCAGGGTTAAGATTGCTATTACTCTCTCCTCCTTGCTTTGGCACAAAAGCACGCTGAGGGTGTTTAATTGCGGGTTTGCCTCAAGGTAGATTAGATTAATTATTACTATGTAATGCAAGTTAAAGCAAATAAAGCTTAGCTAGGTGTATAAAAAAGGTGCTGCCTTTTGGATTTTTTTGAAAAAGCCTGTCAGTCACAATGAAATGCAGCCAACTTTGTTCGTACCAGTGAAAGAAAAGGACTGTTAACCCTGTGAAGGGGATATTTATGTCAAGATGAGCATATGAAACGGAGTAGAAGAGGAAGGTTTCTCAGTGAGAAGGACTGCAATTGCTTTCAAGACTCTTTAAGTTGTGCTCTTGAAGACTGCAGAACTAGCTTAAAATGAAGCCTTATCACTTGAACTTCAGTGCCTTCACTGCAGAGTTCTTTACAGCCTTAATGCTAATGACCCACTATGGAATGGATCAAAGTGTTAAATATTTTGCATTATGCTTTACAAAATACTGATGCAGCAGGTTTGTAAAGGGGGAAAACCAAGTAATTGCCTTTAATCTATGCATTTTTGCCAAGCCATACTGAATTATTTTATTGTTAGAGACATTAGAAGCTAACAGTAAAAAGAACCACCGAGTTTGGAAGCATATTTTGGGGTACATCATTTCTATTACTGTATAATGTATTGCCTTACAATTTTAAGTGATAACGTACATTAAGTTAACAAACATTTAAGAAATATATGCACTGTTTGAACTGTAAATTATTCTTAGAACACTTTTACTTGGTTTTACATTGTTCTTTTAGTGCCTTAATTTGAGATAATTGTATTGCCATGTCAATAAATGTAGAAACCTAAAACTAAACAGAAGAAACCTCTAAAAACTATTGCATATCAGTAGTTTTTTATTGAACTTTATTTGGTTGAAGAATTGTAGATGCTAGATGCATTTTTAAATTAAGTATAATCTTTGAGTGAGAATTCCTCTTACAAAGAAAGACTGATTCTTGTTCATAAGCCAAGAGATGTGTAGGCAATGCAAAAAAAAAAAAAAAAAAAAGACGCAAAAGCTCCGGGTAATTCAGGAATTTCAGTAAATGCTGTCAGACTCTTGCTTTGTAGCAGGAATACATTCATTGTATGGGCAGTATGGTTTTATTTTATTTCTTAACCAAATACCTCCTCAGTAATTTATAATGGCTTTGCAGTTGTGTATTAAATAAGAAGCACTGGAAAACTGATTCGTCCTTAGGACGATTTGCATGTTTCAAGTGGTATTGAAAGCCGCACTGATGGATATGTAATAATAAACATATCTGTTATTAATATGGTAATGACTCTGTGCTCATTTAATGAGAAATAAAGTAATTTATGGAAAGACCCTTTTGAAAATGACTGGCATGGTGTTTTCTCCTGACTGCAGCTTATACGTCTTTCTAAGCATTCAGACATTGCAACAGTTTCCAAAGACAAGGCGCATTTGCAGCATAATGCCCAGGGCAGTCTGAATTTTTATTTTTATCTATCTATCTATCTATCTATCTATCTATCTATCTATCTATCTATCTATCTATCTATCTATCTATTTGCTATTCCACATGAATAAGTAAACACTGTATTAAATAATGATTTCTTTCCTTACTCTCATGGCCTGCTGTAGTAGCCTAATTTTTATCTATTATTCAACCACCACCCTGAGCTGACTTCATCCTTCATGATGAAGGTTTGGAGTTTCAGAAATTCCACTTACTTGTGGGAGGGAACACTGTTCAAAAGACAAGGCAGTTTTTGTTGGTGGGGGGTTTTGGGATTAGGCTTGTTTGGGCTTTTTTGGAACAGCCATGTACACCCCATGAAGCTAGCTGTCCATAAATTTCCCTGGGTAATCCACCAAGGCTTGCAGAACAATAAGAGCAGTAAAGCCAAATTACATGTGAATGGCTGTATGTCCTTTGAAGGTCACAGAGCTGGGAAGTACAGATAAATAGAAGCCATTGATTTAACTTCAGCAAGATGCTCTGTGTTGAGCTGGCTGTATCTGAAATGTCAGCAATATCAAAGCTGTGGCTGGAGCACACTGAAGAAGACAACCTTCCAGACCACCAGTCACATTGACAGTGAGCTTGTCAAGCAATATAAGGGATAATTATGACCTGCTTTAATCTCCTGTCACTGTCATACTGGGAAGGGAAAAATATAGTAAGATAATTAAACATACCTTACTTAAATATGTACATTATAATAGGAAATTTAGAGCAGTTGGAAAGGCCTGTGGTCTCTCCAGACTCAGATTAGGTTGCAGATTGCTTTGCTGCTTTCCTTTATGTCTAACTGGCTACCTCAGCAGGTACAAAACCTTTTGCTTGAGCAATTTATTAATAAAAAATAGTATCTTGTAATTTCATATTTCATGAATCTGAAAAATAGCATTAAGCTCTGTTATGAATGACTAATGGGAAGAGGGATTGTGGAAAAATGGTTTTTGCTCTACAGATTGGCACCTACTGTCATTTCCAGAGTTTTTTAGTAATGCTGAAGTTCTGCAGTTTTTTTTTTGAATGCTGATTTTGCTTGGGAAAGCAGCGGCAGACATAATGAAGTGTAAAATTACATTGACTTGTGTGTCTGGGATAAATTGCAACTAAAATGCTGTAATAATGAAGTCTAGACGTGCAAATTACAGTTTGTGTGTTCTTATACACTGATGTTGGCACTTGTTTACTGTAAGCAAGGTGCCTATCTACAGGAATAGCTACACTTTGAATAAAAAAAGCAGCCAAACATTTCTGCTGTTAGGAAAAGTAATGCTTACAATCTCAACTGAAAGTCATCAAGAGATACCAAACGTGTAAGCTGTGAAGAACCAGCATAAATCATCCTGGCTGCTTTTGTACTGGTGAAGCTGTAATTTCACAAGCTGCTTGAGAAATCAAGAAGTTCAGATTCTTACATGATCGGGTTTTTTGTTGATTTGCCTCCACCTTTTCATTTTTTTACGACTGTATTACGTTCACTGACATTGGTAGAATGTGAAAAATCTGATTCTCTCTTCAAGCCTCCCTATTCCTGCTGAAGGCAACAGGAAAGGAAGTGGAAAGAGTAGCTAACTGTAGCAAAACAGCCTGGTAATAAAAGGATACTGCTTTCTCTGCCAGTGGGATTTTCCTACATTAGTCACGGAGGCTGTAGCCAGAAGCAAATTGGGAATTGTGCAGCGAGAGGAGGGGGTAGCAGCTGAGCTTCCCTCTGAGCTGGTGAACTCTGCTGGGATTTTCCTAATGTACTAATTACAAACATAAAAAAAAAATGCAGGTAGTTTTGTTCTTGTTCCTTCCCCTGGATGTACATTTGTGACCCAGAATGTAAAATGTTTGAAAACTGCTGAAATGGAAGAGGTAACACAAAAACGGGGGCGTGTTGGTACTTTAAACATCTCCTGGATTGATAGGTTTTCTTTACTGAAGATACATAGAAGATACACTGGAGTGTAGATGCCTCATCCCTGTAAGTGTTCAAGGCCAGGTTGGATGGGGCCCTGGGCAACGTGATCTAGTAAATGGCATCCCTGCCCATAGTCCCTTCCAACCCAAACCATTCTGTGATAGACAGGTTCCCAAGAACATTATGTTCCCCACAGAAAATAAAATAGACGTTAATAAATGCACCTGCCAATATATTGAATGAGGGTAACTCATCCTGATCTTTAAAGAAACAAGAAATGTAAATGTATTTTTAAGTATTTTAAGTCCTGAATCTCTGTTATTTAAAGTGAATCTTTGTTCTGTCCCAGGCATCACACAGGTGCCTAAAGCATGCCTTGCAAAGGGGTTTGGTTTCCTTCTCCACACCTTGTGCTGTATCTCAGCACCTGCTTGTATTGTCTGAGGGTTCACCTACCACTTGTGCCCCTCAGAACCGGGCCACAGGAGCTTTCACAGCATTAAAAGCCTTTTCTAAACAGATCTGGACTTGCTCTGAGCCATCTTCCACCACTCATAAATCCTGCCAGGCCTGTTGGCCTACGTGCACTACGGTGCTGATGACACAGCCCCAGCTTTTGGATCCAAGCTGGCCTGTATCCAACCAGCTCAGGATGGGAAGGAGCCCTGCTCAGCTGGCCCTGTCACAGGCCACAGAGACACAGCCAGGGCAAGCACTTCTAGTGTCCCCATGTCCCCACCCAAGGTTCCCCTGGGGCCTGTCTTTAGTAAGAAAAAAGATGCATTTCATAATGCTCAACCAATCTTTTACAATTTTCATGTAGTCGTTCATATTTCTACATCAGGTTGCATTCTTTGTCTCCTGATGTCAACACTCCTTATGTCAGTTTGTGTAAGATTCAGGAAAACCAGCATCTATTGATCCCCTCCTTCAGGAAAAAGGCACACGGCTGTAACTGCAGGAAGAGGCCTACATGGTCTTGGAGGAAAAAAGAGGGAGACAGTGGTTCTTCACCTTGCAGAGGTCAGGATGGTTTTTCCTTCAGATACAAATCCCGTTTCTTGTCTTTCAGCACAGCACCCTCTAGTGCCTTTCCAAATCCTGGAAATGCAAGGTTTGTGACTGCCTGAGCCTTGATCAACTAAGGGTTTCTCTAAAGGGAAGGATTCAGTGCAGCTTCAGACCATAGAGCATTCCACTTCCATTTGGCTGGCACGAGTAAACGTGACTCTATGTATGCCACTTTTGGTATAAAGAGCAAAACATTTGACTGGAGATACCCTGCATGTCAATTCACAGGCAGGCAGCTGGGATCTGCTCTCTCTTGAGTAGATGATCTGCAAGATCTCACCCTAGAACTTGATCAAAGCTTTTCTAGAACGCTTTGTTCAGCAAGTCCAAGTAACAAAAGATTCATCGCTTTTGCTGGTCAATTTTAACACTTAAATTGCTTTAGTAATTGTAAACTCCATCTAAATTCAAGATCCAGAATAATCCAGCAAAATTTCAGCATAACACCCTTTGAAGTTTCTCTGTGAAACGTAATCCTTGCTCCCCCAAACCTCCTTGTCCCATTTAGGAGCCTACACTGGACAATAAAATCAACTTTTGCTCTTCTTGTCCTTGACAAACTGAAAAGACAGAAATTTCTAAGCCTTTCACCTGAAGGCTTACGTTCAAACTCTGGATTATTTTTATGGCCATTTTATAGTTCATTCTTCTAGTGTTTGGAACTGAAAATCACATTTGGAGAGCAGCAAGGAAAAGATCCTTCTTGTTTAGGATATCAACTCTTTAGCAAAAGCATGGCCAGAAGTGCACATGCCAACAACCAGACAGTGGTACAAGCTGTGGTAGAAGCTCTTCACAGCTGCACCTGTAAGCAGCAGAGGAGCGTTGGGTTTCTAGAGGTGGGAGCTAGGAGAGGTCCAAGGAAGGGATGTTTCTTTTATCTCATTCTCTCCCTTGTATGTTAAAGCACTGCTTTGGTTTCTTTAACCACATCCTAATACCAAGAGTTTTTGTAGAAGCAGTTGAGATTCAGGTCTCCAGATCTACTGATTTTAATGTTTACAACTTGGGGTTTATCACACTGAAGGCTCCTGGCTGTTGCCATCACACACATCATTCAGTGCTCTTTATTTATCACCGAGCCTAAAAATCATTGCTGGTTGATTACTCCTTTCCTCCCAATGAAGTTCTTCTGTTGATAATTTAAGCTCCTACTTTTCGTTTCCTATAAACCAAACCTATTTCATCCACAAAAGCCTTTTTATTTTTTCTGCCTCCCTTCCCCTGCCTTGTGCAATCACAGCTTTTGGCCAGACCTCTGCGGGTGCAAAAGCCCAGCTCAGCTCTCACAGTGTCACACAGTGCAGAATGGGTCAGGTTGGGAGGGAGCACAATGGGTCACCTGGTCCAACCTCCCTGCTCAAGCAGGGCTGACCCAGGGCACATGGCTCAGGATTGCATCCAGATGGTTCTTGAGTATCACCGGTCAGGGGGAATCCACACTCTCTGGACAATCTCTTCCAGCGCACAGTAACCTGCAAAGTAAAGAAGTTCTTCCTTATGCTCAGATGGAACTTCCTGTGCATCAGTTTCTGCCCGTTGCCTCGTGTCCTACTGCTTGTCGGCACCGAGGAGAGCCAGGCTCCATCCTCTTGGCGCCACCCTTTAGATATTTACACACATTGATGAGGCCCCCTCTCAGTCGTCTCTTCTCGAGGCTGAACAGGCCCAGCTCTCAGCGTATCATCGTGACAGTCCCTTCATCACCTTTGCTGCCCTTCTCTAGACCCGCTGCAGGAGCTCGCCCGTCTCTGCTGCACAGGCGATCCCAGAACTGGGCACACTCGCTGCAGCCCCGCGCCCCCCACACCGACGTTCCCTGCCCGCGGCACCAGCACCGCCTGCACCTCATTCTGGGGGCCGGACCCGCTCCAGGCCCCAACCCGGACCCCCGGCACGGCTCTGCCCGCGGCTCGCAGGATTACCGGGATCCCGCTCCCAGCCCGCTCCCGCCGCCGGCCCCGCCCGTTCCGGCGGTGCGCGCGCAGCGCTCCCGCCCCGCTTCCGCCGATCGGCCGCGCTTGCAGCGTCATCCCGGGGGCTGGTTTGAATGAGACCCCGANGGAGCGGGAGGCGCCTCGCACGTGCGCGCCCATCCCGGCCGGGCCGGCGGCGGGAGCGCCCCGGGAGGCGCGGCCCGGGCGGCGGAGGAGGGAGGGAAGGAAGGGAAGCAGGGAGGCAGTGTTGGCCTGGCCCTGCTGGTGGGAGGGCGGCTGTCGATCGCGGGCCGCCGTGCCTCGGCACTGCCCTGTCTCGGTTTGCTCTGGCTTTCTGCTAGAAGAGAAGTGGTGCTGCCCCTCTGGGGAGCCAGAGCTCTGCATCTGCGCCGTCCAGGTGTGTCTGCCTCCACTCTTTGAAATCCATTACATCCTACAGACTCCGTTGGGTTGGAAAACCCCACGTCCAACCTTTGACCAGTCACCACCGTGTCAACTAGACCAGGGCACTGAGTGCCACATCCAGTCCTTTCTTAAACACCACCGGGCATGGGGACTCCACCACCTCCCTGGGCAGCACACTTCAATGTCTAATCACCCTTTCTGTGAAGAAATTCTTCCTAATGTCTAGCCTAAACCTAAAGCCAAAGCTTTCTTAAATTATACCTCATCCTGCTGGCCCTTCTTGCTGTGAGGAAAGGTTTCCGTGGAAGACTTCAAGAACAAAACCTCCAGTGACGCTTCTGGGACCAGTTACTGCCTTGATAATATCTCACAGATTTGGCCTATTTGGGCTCTTCAGTTTTTTAGGTTGTATGCAGCCTCAGTACTCAGTTTGTCCACTATTTCATCTATGGTTAGCAAACTGGGATCCTTATGTCAGTGTAACAATTGTTCCTGAACTCATCCAAATCTAGTTGAGTCTCCCTCACTGGAGATGTTCAGAAATGGTCTGGGCACAGTCCTGTGGCTTGTGCTCTGGGATGGCCCTACTCGAGCAGTGAGGTTGGGTGAGATGACCCTCTGTAGTCCCTTCCAACCTGACCTGTTCTGTGAAGTGTATGCACTGTGTTTTCTGATCAGCAGGGAAAATGCGTCCTTCCTTTTTCTTACTTTCTATTGTTTTCAAATTAACAAGTTTCTCTTTTATTTTGCATGAAGTCTTGGTTGCAATCTCTGAAGAGAAGACACTCATGCTTTTAAACCGGTGACACTACAGATTAATAATTGCTAACTCTTCTGCATATTTAGCAGTGGATGCATGACTGTTCAAAAATTCAAAACCCAAAAGTCTGTGCAGCTGACTTGTTCAGTGACTGAGTGGGTTGTCGTTGTGGAAGAGGGTTTGAAAAACCTTGTGCTTCATAGGTCTTAAATATGCAAAATAATAAATGTGGTTTTTTTAAAAAAACAGGTCGTTGGGCAAAATAGAAGCTGCTTTCTATTAGAAATACTGAAAAGTCAGTCATTTGAGTTCCTTTGTAGACTAATTTAGTCTAACTCATTTAGACTTGCCTTTGATTATTCTGTGATATTACGCATCATAAGAATTGCATACATCTGAAATCTGAACCTTTTTGGAAGGGTTTTCAAAATTATGACTTCTAAGAGTTTTGTGTTTTGAAAAGGTATGGTTGCTGTAATATATTTATGTAAAACCAAAGCACAGGTAGAAGGATGTGGCTTTCCTAAGGTCTGGTATTTCAGCCACTTACTGTGCATGTAGGATATTGCTGCGTGCTGTATTTTACAGATTTTCAGTGAAATCTCAGCTTGCTGAGGAAGCCTTATGTACCGATGTTAGTTCTTGGAAGTGGTCAAAGGTGTGTCACTGTTCTGTAGAGGCACACAGCTTATTCCAGACATTTTTTGTCTGCTCTTGGTCATTACTAATCTCACCAAAGTGAAGCTAACATTCCATTATGCCATTCTACCTCCTGTTTCTACTGGTGATCCCGTTTCCAGCGTTGAGGTTTACACTTTTTGTGACCAAATTTCACTTTGCTTCTTAATTCCAGTCCTGCACCTTTACTGGGGTCAGTAGCCTTGCTTCTAAAGAACGCTGTATTGTTTTCCTCTGAGGGAGAACGGAAGTGCTGCGGTAACTGAGCTGGAATCGCACCTCTGAACTTCCTTCAGAAAGTTCAGTTGTTTGCAGCAAGCAGTGCCAAGACAATGGGAGACTTGGTTCCAAACTGCTTTTGTGAAGACCTGCTGAAGGGTTTCTGGTGCTGTTAGACACACTTAATGCTTGCAGAGTTTCTCAGTATATATGTTACTTCAGTGGTTTTGTAGGATATTTTTCGACCTGCTGGAAGTGGTATGCTCTCATTGATGAGGTGCCATATAGAAAAGGTGTTCCCTAGCTTCATTATTGACAGTTTTAAGAGTCGAAAACAATGTTTTTAGATGGTATGAAGTCTTGGTAATCTTGGTAATTGCATTCTTGGGTATTAGGAAATAATCAAGTTTCAAAACATTTTGTTTGCAGTTAATGTGAAATGGGGAAAAGAGAAATTCGATGGCGTGGAGCTGAACACTGATGAACCTCCAATGGTCTTCAAAGCGCAGTTATTTGCACTGACCGGAGTTCAGCCAGCTAGACAGAAGGTTATGGTTAAAGGAGGAACTCTGAAGGTAGAAATCAAGTTTTTATGTCTTTATTCATGTTAACACATAACAATGACCATGTTTCTGGGTGTTCCTCCAGAAGATTATTGGTTGTACGTGTTAAACTGACTGCACTTCTTTACTCATTTATACAAAACACAGCTTGGTGCGAGGTTTTTTGTTACTTTTTTATGTTCAGAATCTGAATGCAAGTTTTTTCTTTCTAGCTTGTTTAAGAAAGTTTCTTGGGTGCTTCTCTGCTGGAAACTTATTGTTGTAATGAGATACAGGCAATTTTGCTGCAAAAAGTTGTTTACATTTAAGCAGTGTTGAACAACACATGAGGAACCTTATTGAAGACACAACTTGGCTGCTTTTCATTTTAGTCAGACAAGACTTGATAACATGTAAATAGTTAAGATTGTGCAATCTTGGATGAAACAATTTATGTTTAGAAATGTGATTAATATTAATGAAAATACTTGCTGCAAGTATCTTGCTACAAGATAATTAACTTGTCTTTTATTTTATTTCACAGGATGATGACTGGGGGAACCTGAAAATAAAGAATGTAAGTTCTGAGCAGTAACTAAATTTTACTATTCTGATTTTTTATTTTGGCATTTAAAGAAAGACTTGAAAGTGCTTGCTGTTTCTGTTTGAATGGGCAGTGCTATCTCAAAAAGTCTTACCTTGGTGAAAAATAATTTTATAGATGCCATATATAAGCATACTTAGAAAGGTCTCACCATTGATTTATAAAAATTTTTTTTTGCATCAGTAGGGAAATCATACCATATTTCCTGGAGTACTTGGGTGCATATATTTATTTATTCCGTACAAGAAATATTCTGGGTCAGAGCAGTGCTGTCTTATCTGTGACCATAAAAATAAGTGATATTATTTAGAGAGAGCTTGTGAACGTGGGCATTGTTTGCAGACCCTTGTCCTTGCATATCCCCAGCATGGACAAATGTGTGCGTGATGCTGCAGTTACAACTCTGCTTACGTCCTTTTCTGCCAACCTGCTGAAATGTGCTCTCGTGTGTTAAATAGCTGCTGTTTTTAAACAAAGCCATTAGTAATGGTAATTCATACCTTTGGCTAGTTCAAAAAGAAAACAGGAAGCGAATGTGTTTGTGTTGCTTGCCTGTATAATATTGCATCAGGGAGTCCCACAGGTTTTTGTTTTGTTGTTTTTTTTTTAATTTATTTTTTTAATCTTGTGTCACTTTTGTTGCCGTATGTCTCTTGTAACATCTTGTAACAGCTGTTACAGGTTTTACTCCAGTTCTTTGCTGGGCAGATTGACTTAGGTAGCATTGCTCTTACCCTTGTAACTAGTTTGCAAGCATCTGTTAGCAGTCTGTAGCTACAGCTATTGTAGCAAAATTATTCAGCAAAAAACGCTGTACATAATATTCTCGACTTTTTCTGCTTGTGGTTGTGCTAATAGCTGCTTTTATTCATTTTGATAATGTTATATACAAGTTCTCGGGATTTATTTACACTGTCAAAGCAGTTTCTCTTCATTCTGTTGTTCATTCTTTTCCTTAGCACTGTATGTTTCAAGGCTCCAGATAGTAATTTTCTCCTCGTTTGACAGCTCTTATTGTGTAGATGTGCTCCTGTTGAATGCCGAAAGACTTCTTTTCATATTATGCTAGTTCAGCAAGCATGGAAACCTGATTGGCTTTTTTTTTTTTTTACCACTTTAATGTTAGTTCTCATGTCTAAACTGATGTGGTAGTTTAGGGTATTTTTCACTTTTCAACTAGTTTAACCCAGAACTTGCCAGGAAAGCTCACCAGATGTTTCAGTGGAAATATGTAGCATAGATAATTCTGTGGAGTTGTTCTCAATAGGTACTTTCCTAGATGTGAGGAACTGAGGCACGCCCCAAAGTCACAGTAGTGCAGTTCTGTTAAACTAAGAGAAAGACTGTGTTTATTTTCGGGGAAATAGCTGAAGTATGTTGAGAGCTTAAGGGTTTGAGTGGAAATAACTGTCCTTAGACATTCACTGCTATTTTTACTGTGTTTCAAGGGGATGACCTTGCTAATGATGGGTTCCGCAGACGCGCTTCCAGAAGAGCCGATTGCTCGACCCGTCTTCGTGGAGGACATGACAGAGGAGCAGTTGGCCTCGGCTGTAAGCATTTTTCCAACTTTGGTTTCTTGTAAACCTTTGGGTAATGGCAAATTTTTAAATACTTGCAGTGGCTTAAAAGTGGATCGTGAAACTGTAATGTCTGTTTAGCATCTTCACCAAGAATCACAAATTTACAGTGATGACCAAACTGGGAGCGGTGAAAAGAAGTCTGGGATTTAATTTGAAAGTCGTACAATTAGTGCTGTTTTTCCTTTGAGCAGGCAGCTTAGTAGATTTTCTAAAAATAGCATTGCTGATGTTTTTAAGGATGAAGTTGTATTGCCCTTGCTGCATCAGTGTCCTGTACTTTGTCTAAACAATGCCTCTTAGATATGCAAAATTATTTCCTGCCTCTTTCATATCTATGAGGAGAGACGAGGGTTTGTTTTGGGGTGGGGTGTATTTGGGGTTTTGTTTGTCCCTGTTACTAGTATTAGGTCAACTTTGTGAAAAATGAGAATAAGTTTGGCACACGTTTTGCTTTGTGGAAGTAAAGTCTGAAAGAGCATAATTAATCTACTATTTTCTTTATGAAGTAACTTCTAAGTTTCCTTTTTTAAGACTTGAAAGGTTTAATTTTCTCACCAGTCATTTGAACTGCAAGCTTTGTCATACTTAACAGTTGCATGATTGCTGTCAACTGTGTGTGCAGAACAGCAATACTTTTATGCATGTCTATATGAAAAAGGATCTGTAGCTTAGCACTGGGCTTGTGCTTCAGGATTTAGTGCTTTCCAGGCCACCTGCAGGTGAAGGGTATTTATGTATTTTTGAGTAACCCCATACACAGACATTGACAGGCAAGCAAAGAGGTGATTTCACTGTCAGATAACATTTTGAAAAGGTTGGTCACGTGGAAATTTTGTTATACATCAAAATTCAATTGTCTGCACTGCATGTATTCACTTGTGAGATATGCTGAATGAGTTCTCTCTTCCTAAAATTATCTGTTGGTACTGGTATGCAGTACTACTTCAGTTTCATTAAACTATGTGCTTTTCCCTGACAAATACCTAAGTTTTTGTCAAATACCTAAAGAAATGGTATATAATATACCAATATACCAATACCCTGACAAATATCTAAAGAAAAAGAAAGAAAAATATTATTACGTGGTGATTTATAGTTATTTCTGAACCAGGTTAGCTTATTATTAGTTGGCCTTCACATTGGTCAAAACTTTAGAAATTGACAAGTTGTCTGAAAAGATCAAGTTAATGATCTGTTGCAAATTTCTGGAGAGGAGTTTAAACAATGCTTTTGTTTCCAACTATGAACTCCATCATTTTCAGGGTTTTACTGAAAACTGATTTTAATTAAAACATCAGTGTTTTGTACAAATGTATTCATGTGGAAATTTCACGGAAATAGAATTTTAAGGTCAAAACTTGAATGGGATTATAGTTGAACTTTCTGAATGACTGCATGCTTGAAGAATATGTTCATTAAACTAAACATGCACAGAAAAACCCCCAAAGCATTCCTGAATGTTCCCTAAAAGTATCAAATGGTGTAATGATAAATATAATCATAAAGTGGATCTGGAAAACCTCATGAAGTTTGATGGAATATTCCAGGTTTTATGCATAATTCGTTTGCTTAGAAGTTGATGTCACATTATAGCGTTTGTACAAAAATGGTTGCCACTTCTCTCTGACCTTCAAGCACCCTTGTGAATTTTTTTGGTAGATGGAATTGCCATGTGGATTGACAAACCTTGGCAACACTTGCTACATGAATGCTACGGTTCAGTGTATCCGCTCAGTGCCAGAAGTGAAAGAGGCCCTTAAAAGGTAGGATTCAGGACAAAAATACCGTGACTAAAATGTTTTCTTTAGCTTATGAAGTAGATATTTTGCAGAATGGTCATCTTAATACTGGCGTGGATTGTCACAACAATCTATTAGTCTTTAGGTCTGTTCAAGATTAACGTAATGATCGATTAAAGTTTATCCTATGGCTGTGTTAGTCTGTACTTTAACAAAGAAGTTAAGGCTTTGTGTTTCTTGGAACTGGCTTTTCGTAGAGAGAACGTGTTTTGCTTAGCTAGAAAGTAGTTCCTATCAAGACCAGTTTAAAATTCTAAAACAAGCTACTGAACTCTTAACCCTGTTTTTTTGCTGTTAGTTTTTATGGTCCTGTTCTGCATAAAAGAATCATATGGGAGTCCTGTTCCTTTGAGCAATATTTCCTGCAATGCCTCTATTGCACAGTATTTTCAGCTGTGAAATTCTGACATTTGCTACTTGGAGGTACTGCAGGAAGTTCTAAGACATGCCTTCATGGAATTTTGTTTGCTAATTTGTTCAGATTGTAGGATGACTTCTCTGATTTTTGTTTGTTTGTTTTTGTTATTCTAGACTGAAATGTGAAAATGGCCAGTGTTTTTTTTTTGGTTGGTTGGTTGGTTGTTTTTTTTTTTGTAAGGAATATACAAGAAACTTGAAAGTTATGAATATTGAAGGAAAAAAGAATACCTGCCAATGTGGCCTGAATTTGTCCTCCAGATGAATTGTAATGTGAAAACAATGAGTATTTTTAAAAAGTGAGAATTAGGTAGAGCATTATTGCCGTCTTAGGGTTAATTTAATTCCTTTAAAATACACTGTTTTCTTGATTCTGTGGTACCCAGGTGGATATTCTGTATTACTGTAATCACTTGTTATTTAAGTAGTTATAAAACAGTTTTTCGTTCTGTTAGCAGGTGAACCTTAATTATTAAGCCCTGAGAACTATTCGTGAAGTACAGAAATTTGGTTTCAGGGTTTTTATTGACTATCAGTGTTGTCATTTTTGGAAAGTCTGTTTATTTTCATGTGAAAGACTCTTGAGTTACTGCACTGAATCAGAATATTTGACAAATTTAACATACCAAAAGGCAAAATGTAGCCTGTGAAACTGGCAGAGTGCAATAAAAGATCTAGCCGTATTGTCTGTGGGAAGTCAGATTCACACTTGGATTCAAGCTCTATATTTCCCTGGAGATTTAGCCTTTTTTTGGTCTTCTGCTTGATGACAGCATGGAAGGCTATAGGGTGCATGGCAGTGGGAGAGGTGTGAAAGGACTCACTTGGGAAAGCTGTTGCAGCTTCTTTCCTCACAGCCTGCTCTGCTGATCTCCCCAAGGAACTCCTCCCTGTTCTGTAGCGTTTCAGGGGAAAGTTTCCTACTCGTCATCTAGCAATGGTCAGAATTTCAGAAGTTCAGTCTGAGATTAGAGAATGTGTGAAACCCTCCTTTTGCTTGAAGGCTTTGGGGAGTCCATCTGTTCCTCATCCAGCTGCTAAATTGAGAATTCAAAGAAGAGTGGTAAGTTCTTGTCATATAGGTGGACTCCCACACCTTTTCAGTATAGGAAATACTTCCCCAAGAAAACATTTCACCTCTCACTGTTTTGCTTCTGCTCTGGAGGGAGGAAGCAAGCCTGTCCTCCATCTCTGTGCATTTTATCTGCCATCTATCCTTGAAGGTGTTTTTTTTTTTACCATGTATCTGAAGAAGCCATGGCAAATGTGTCAGAAATGGGGTAGCTTTTGTTCAGACTTTGTCAGTTTCTTTAAAAATAAAATGAGTCTTTGAGGCAAAAGGATTAGGGAAGCAGCAGTGATGTAGTCAGACTTCTTGGTCTCCTTTACTTACTGTCTGAAAGATGCCAGTTTTCCTTTGCTTCAGTGCTTGCAAAATAGCTGAAACTTTGAAGTAAATGTGGGTGAATCTTACCTTTGGTTACTTCTGGCTTGGTGATAGATTTCCTTTAAATCAATCTAGTTGCTGCCTGCTTCAAAAACCCGACTGTCCTTCCTGTTTGTGTTTAATTGCATACAAATTATTTTTCTTCCTTTTTAGGTATGGTGGTGCCTTAAGAGCTTCAGGAGAAATGGCCTCTGCTCAATACATTACTGCAGGTTGGTGTTTAGAGTAGAAAACGGGTTTAGACAAGTGTGTGATTTCCTGCTTACTGCAGATGAACTTTGCAGTTAAAACTCTGTGTATTGTTCTTTAGTGCATATGCCTTAGGAAGGTCAGATCTGCTGGCACTGGAGGATTCATTTTGTCTTTAAAGGTTATTCTGCCCCTGCCTGCAAAGTGTTTATCTCTGCATGTTATAGGGCTGCAGGCTAGGAAAAAGATACTTCAGTGTGATCTAGACTTACATAGAAACAGTTTGTATCTCTTAAATGTTTTACATGTAGGCATGAACTAATTGGAACTTCATAAAGCAGATTCCATCCATCCATCTGTTGATTTGATCACTTTGTGTAGAAATATTTCAGTTCTTTGTTTCACATAGTGGTAGGCTAACATACTCCTGGGATATGTATGTCATTGGTATTTTTTGATATGATTTATTGGCTGAGCATTATTGTTACAGTGGAAACTGATGCTTTATCAGTGGTCTTAGCCTTTGCCCTAAAGATCCAGATTTCATAACTGGAATGGAAAGGAGAGTCTTCAAATCAAAAGTTACTCTTTGTTGTGGTGGTCTGGGTGCTCACACTGTGGGAGCTCACGGTGGCCCTGTATCTTCAAGCTCTAACTAGAGTTCTAGTTAGACCCCTTACACTTGAACAAGGGTACTACTTGTCCACTTTTTCTTTTTTTACTCTATTTCATTGCCCCACTAAGATGCTGGGCCAGGACACTGGGATTTCTACCAGTCCATTTAAGGAAAAACAAAACAATATAAGGAAGGAAAGGTCCAGTTTGTGGGTATGCCTGCTGATCGAATTTTGGGGTGGTAAGTTCAATGGTTACTCTATACAGCCATGCCTGCCCCTCCCCTTTTCACTGCCTTTACTTTGTGTCCCTTGTTTTCTTTTTTTAAGGTGACAGCTCTGCTTCTTAGAAATTTTAATAGTTTAAGTAATTTGTAGTTAATTCTTGGGTGCTGAGCTGTTCAGGAACTCCTGCATGACACTTATGGCATTTTTTTTTAATTGCTGTGTCATATCAGTTGCACCTCTTATCAAGGTCAGTGAAGACATTTTCTGAAAGAGGAAGCAACTGACCTTGGTTCCCTGTAATCTTGCCTATATCCACTTACTTGAGAACAATTCATTAGTCTCTTCACTTGTAAATTAGTGACCATGCAGATTGTTGCCTACCTCACAGGGTTGTTGTGAGGATTAACAGGGGCCTTTGAAGTGATCTGTGGATTTAAAATGCTGTAATTTGGGTAGATAAGACATGTGCTGGAGTGTGGAACGAAAATGAAAGCCATTGTGTGTTGTCATGCAGTCAGTATCATTCATTTCATTGCACATAGTTATGAGCTCTTTGCACATATATATACACATACTTGTTTTCCTGGGTCTTAAGCATGGGTATTTCCTAGATATTTTATTAAAGTTTTTTTTCCTAGTAGCTGGTGAAGTTTAAGTTGCTCTAGAGGATAGATTGTGAATGCCTTCTGGTTTCTCTTGTGAAAACATTGTTCCTCAGATGTGTTCCAAATGAAATCTTAATTGCTCAAATTTTTTTTTTCTTGTTAGCAGCCAGGAAAGACAAGGCATTATGTGCCAAATTCTCAGAATTGCCATCTTAATGCTTTCAAAGTCGTGTTCACAAAGGAGATCTTAGGGGCACCTGTTATGCCACCTGGAAAATTTGGTCCTGCTTTGGAAAGATCAAACTGGACACTGTTAAATGATCAGTCTTTAAATGTTGCTGCTGTTTTACTATTCTTTTCACACTTCCTGCCGTGTTTGAATTGTTTTTGCACTTCTCAAAGCATTCACTTACTTTTTCTTCAAGCTCTTAGAGACTTGTTTGATTCCATGGATAAAACTTCCTCCAGTATCCCACCTATCATTCTCCTGCAGTTTTTACATATGGCCTTCCCACAGTTTGCAGAGAAAGGTGATCAAGGCCAGTACCTTCAACAGGTAAAGACCAATTATTAGCTTATTGTTTAAAATTCTATAGTATGTTGGAAGTTGAGAACAAGAACATTTTAAGACTTTTCTTCTCTTGTGAAAATAATTACTCCCAGTAAAGTGGGGTGGTTTTTCTGTAGAAAAGTTGTATAGAAGTTGAACATAATATCAAGTGCTAGTTTTGAGAGTGCATGGTGGAATTGGGAGAAATTCTTAGTTAAGGAATCCTCACATTTGGCTTTATGGTTGATGGGTTTAATGTTACTAAATCATAATGCTCAGAGTCAGATTTAATGTTGTGTTCCCTTCCTAGGATGCCAATGAGTGCTGGGTGCAGATGATGAGGGTTCTACAGCAGAAGCTGGAAGGCATAGAAGGTGATACAATTATGGAGGTAATTGTAGTCTTACTCTAACCAGAATAAGGATTTGTAGTATTTCACGTATGTTTTGTTAAGTATTATCTGTTTGTGAGTTCTTTAACATATGTCTGGAATTGTGAAATTGCTTTCTGATGTCTCTGATCAGAATAATGCTACCATGGTCCTGTCAGTGATGCTGTGGAATGTGCTAAAGGAAACAGTTCCTTTTGGGCTTTGTCAGGCAGTGCTGGACCAAGCTGGTGGTGACACCCACTCATATATATGGCAGCTGGCCCTGATAACCTGTGAATTCAGCACATAAGAACTTTTTTTTCTGAAAAAAGTGTGCTACAGTTTTAACTTGAACTGTTAAACTGATACACAAAATTGCTGAAAGTCTTTCCCAAGATTTTACCAGAAGAGCTTTCTCTTTTCTCTGTAAACTGTTTTCTGGAGAGTCTTGGAAGAGCCATGGAAGACTATCCTGAAACTTAAGATAGATTTCAGTTGGGAGGGTCAGGGATTTGTGAGTTTTTGACCTTGCTTGTTAATGTGCTTTGGGTTGGTTTTAACAGAATGTTATAAGTGTACTTGTTTTGAAACTTTTGTGCTGTGTAAGAAGATTGACTGACTAGGAGAAAATGTACCTATAGAAAGGTGAAGGAATAGGCTTTAAAGAATTTAAATAAATGGGGTTATTTATCTGTAGAGAAGACTGTATTTACATTCTATTTAAAGTTACACCATAAGAGATTTTGTTTTACAGACAGATTCTGGAGCTACAGCAGCATCCTCTAAAAAGAAGAGTTTAATTGATCAATTCTTCAGCATTGAATTTGAAACAGCGTATCCTAAAGACTAAGGCAAGACATAAACAATGATGATTTCACACTTCAGCAGTTGAGTTCAGGGAGGATGAAAAGCATTGTTCAGAATAGTATAGAAAGTGAAGGTGTAGGTTGGGGAAGAGGGTCATGATGTTGTGCAGGAGTACACAGAACTTAACTTTAAGATTGGATATGCTTTGAGAGAGAGAATGATGTGGGGAGAAAGAATGTTAATGGAAATTTACAGAAAAAAAAACTTCTCGTTGAATTTTAATAGCGGATTTTCTCTCCAGGGAAGATTGGCAGTTACCAGCTTCAAGGATGCTGACATGCTTTGCTGACAGCTAAAAGTAATTGTTGTCCTAAATAGGCTTTTTTGGCTTGTAAGGGTGTGTTGCTGACGTACCTGGCCTATTAAAGATGCACAAAAGCTGGCTTCGTTGATTTCTTAAGGTGTCCACTATTGTATGAGTAAGAAACAAATGCAGCTGACAACTTTCTAGTAGGTTCTTATAGCAAGAAAAAGAGGATATGACCACATGGGGCACACATCTCATGGCAAGTATTACTCTTTTCCCATTTTTCCACCCCAAAATCCTGGCTGTCATCAAACTGAGCACCACTTTTACAAAGAATTATATACTGTGCGTTTTGCTTGTCTGAAATAAGGAAACATCCCATTAGATGAGCTACTGTATCTCATAGTTTGGTAGTAGTGAGGAATAAAGGCCTTTTTTAAGGTAAGAATCTTGCATCTCTCTCCCTCTACTGTGACGTTTGTTATCCCTAAAATAGTTGGGAGTCTTGGAATGTGTAGCTAAGAGGATTGATGTATAGGCCAGTATAAGCAAGAAGACTTGTTAGAAAAGTTGCAGACTTTCAAAGTGTGATTATAGCAGCATTTGTAGAAAAGCTGCAGTCAGAAAAATACCTGGCTGGAAGGAGATGGATGAGAGAAAAGCATTGGGGTAGAACTATGGAAAGAGGAGAGGACAGACAGAACAATTAAAAGGAATGTGTAGAAAATAATGAAGGAATTAATTTCATTTTGGTGAAGAGGACAGATACAAGGCAGAGAAAGGAGGCTCTGCATGTTGAAAGAAACAGGAAGTCTGGCTAGCAGCAGCAATAGAAGAACTTTATTAATCATAAACAACAATGGAGTGTAATATTGCAGGAGGGCTTTGTAACTGGGTGTTGGCAGCCAGTTAATGTGTTCTGTGTCCTGGGGGTTGGGTGGTGATGGGGGAGAAGAAGGAAAAAGCAGGCCTCAGCTTAAATGGTGGTCAAAGACTTATTTTACTTTTTTTGTGTGCTGTCTGCCCCTGCTGCCCCTTGTCCTTAGCCACGAAGGAACAGATTGGTCTGAAGGAAGGGCTCCTTCAAATCTTTTTTTGTACTACAAGAAGTAAAAGTACTGTCTACACATGCACAGAATTACCTAAATTACTGTGCTGCTTGGCATGTTCTTTTCACTAGAGCAGTAGTTCACCTCTTGGTGCATGATGGTTTTCCTTAATTTTGTGAAGCATGAAATGTACAGAAGCCGAAGAAGAAGAAGTAACTAAAGGAAAGGAGAATCTCCTTCAGCTTAGCTGCTTTATCAATCAAGAAGTGAAATACCTGTTTACAGGACTAAAATTGGTAAGCTATTGCAACTTCTATTGAATTGAAATTCTAAACGGCCTGCATATATTTTAATTGAAATTCTAAGTGACCCAAGTGCACTTAATTCTAAGTGTATTTAACCTGTGACTTGGAATTGACATCGGCTGTCCAAGCTTTACAAAGTTTCGGGAATCGTTTTGGTGTTCATTGGGAAGATGAAAGGGAATTGCATGTTAATGTCAAACAGACTTCAGCAGAGCCTTTTCTTGACCCTGACATGGTCTTCTCCATGCAGGTAACCAAGTGCAAGGCAGTTTGCTACTTGTTTGTTCAGCTGGATTTCACTGCAGACTGAGCAGTATCATGATTTATGCAGCAATCAGTTCCCAAAAGGTCCAAATGTCAACTTGAAAGTAGGGTGGCATTTTGGTTCCTAATTAAAACCCCCCCCAGATGATGTAACAACTAAATTTGATTTTGCAGATTTTTAAGGGGGTGTTATTTTCCATCAGACAACATCATTCTCAAACTTTTTTTAAGTAGAACTCCTTAAGGTAGTCTGTGCTTTATATATATGTATATATAAATATGTATTTCAAAATTGTAAGGGCTTTTTGGGGAGTCTAAAGTAGAAAGGAGAGGAGGAGAGGAGCTAATGCAAAACCTTTGTAGTAACTGTGTAAGGCGCAGTGATCTGGTTTGTACAGGACTAAAACCAAGTTGCATGATTCTCAGATAATCTTTGTATCTCTTTGTCTTCTTTTTTTTTTTTTCCCTAACAGAATTTAGAAGGAAAAGTAGGATAAAATAGCTAATGCTCACAAATGAAAAAGCTATAAAAACAGGAACTTCACTTTCAGGCCAAAAAAAATCTACAATTCTTATGCTAGATTGCCTGGAGCAAAGAATTGCAACACTAAGAACCAAGCTAGTCTTTCTCAGAATTTTGTTAGGAGACACCAGCTGTCGCTTTAGATTCAGCTCTGGCTGCTTGAGACTGAGAGCTGAGAAATGTGCAAATATTCCTCTCACAGGAAACTTCAGATTTTCTTCAATTGTGTTCCAAGCATGATATGATACATTTGTAACCAAGTACAGATACAATTAATAATAAAATCCAATTGTGAGTTCTACTCCTGTGGAGCAAAATTTGCTGCAGAGAGAAACTCAGTGTTGTCAGGGCTCAGGAATGAGCCTGGAGCTGAAGGATTGAATGGGCATGGTCCTTTCTGCCAAGGAATTTCAAAATCTTATGTGTTGTAATGGCTGACAGCAACAGAAGGGACTGGCAGAACAAGATTTAGTTTATGGTTTGTTTATCCCTGTTGTGCTTTTCTCTAAGCTGTGTTTTATGATGAACATGTGTTACTTCTTTTCCTTATAACAGCGTCTTCAGGAGGAAATCACCAAACTCTCTCCAACGCTGCAGAGAAATGCACTCTATATCAAATCTGTGAGTGGTACTTTCATTGCTCTTTATGATTTTTTTAATTGTAAGTTTTCTGTTCCAAACCACAATGTTATTGCTGCAACAACATGTGATTTACGTTTATAAAGCATCTGAGTATCCCCTACCAAGAAACTTAGGACAGGGCTTCAAAAAAGGAGACCTTGTTTTATTCCTGTGGGTTTGTGTACAAATACATTCCCAGAAAAGACTGTAATTTAGGATGACCAGTGTTTAAGATAAAAAAAATCTGTGAATATTTAAAGTAATAGCTTTTTCTAATTTGTTTTTTTTATAGTCCAAAATTAGTCGCTTGCCAGCGTACCTGACTATTCAGATGGTTAGATTTTTTTACAAAGAGAAAGAATCTGTGAATGCAAAAGTTCTTAAGGTAAGTTTTCTGTATATTCAAGTTTAATTCCTCTTTATGTTTTCTGTGAGGTTTTATTAAAGGTAGACAACGAGGACTTGAAGACTACTTGCTGAATTGTTCGCTTTTAAATTGTATTTAAAAATATTAACAGTGAAGTTTCTTTGCTCAAGTACAAAGTAGTTTTGTTCCCAGTTGTGATAGTGTGTGGCAAACTACACTACCCAAAACAGACTGAGGAAGGAGGTGAGGGGCAGAAGTGAATTTGCCCCAGTACTGCTAATATTACAGGATGACAGTAAACAAGATGTTTTTTGGTCTTTTCTCACCAGTGGTTCTGAGAAGAATGTTTAACTAAGGAGAGGGCCATGCTTTGAAACTTTGAACAGTGTTCTGATGTTGATGGGAGATGTTTATGCTGTCAAACACTTCCTGTATTAGTTATTTTAATTGTCTGGCTTTCTGATGGACAAATGCAGGAACCAGCTGCAAACAGCTGAATGTTCTGGTTTTGCTTTCTGTTGGCCATGGCTGACAGACCTCTTAGGCTGCCTGAGGAGCATCATAATAGATGCTCCTTCCTTACAAGAGGAAGAAAGGAAATCAAGATTGAAGGTACATGTTAACTATTTCAGAAGATAGTTTGGATAGCACAGATTAACATTTTTGCCAGGGTACAGTCATTCTACATGCCTGCCACTTTTTTCTTTTCCCTTAGGCCTGTATGGGTATTTGCGTAGTGTAAAAGTATGACAGCTAACAATAAATAATCTGATTTATTAATTATTAGTCTATGCTGAATGTAATAATTTATAGTATAAATTTATAATTATACTATAATTAGAATCAGACATTCTTCTGTGAAAGCATTGTAGCCCTTTTGGTAAATACTGTCACCAGAATCCCAATAGGTCAGGTTGCCATCAATTTGAAGAGGGTTGCATTTAATTTGATTGTGTTGTCTTCCCATGGGAGAATGCTTTAACGTGGAGTACCAAACCATGCTAATGAATCTTTGTTTTTTACTTCCTAGGATGTCAAATTTCCTCTTATGTTGGATGTGTATGAGCTGTGTACGCCAGACCTGCAGGAAAAAATGGTTTCTTACCGATCAAAATTCAAAGATCTAGAAGACAAAAAAGTAAATCAACAGCCAAAGAACGTAAGTCTCCTGACACTTCCACTAATTCATACATCTGAAACTGGGGTACTAATAAGGTCTAGAGAAAACTCTGTCCTTAAATATATTATTTTCTTACATAACAAACTCCTTGATATGAGCTTTAGATCTTTTTATCCTGTATTTTCATGAAAATACAGTATCTGCTTTGGTGTGTTTGGTTGATGAGGAATGTTAAATGCTGTAGTCAGGCAGCATGTATTAAATACATTAAAATGTAGTGCTTCTGTTTACCTGTGCTATGCCTAAAGGGTTTCTGTGAGTTACACAAAATTACTCTCTTCAAATATTACTGTTTGCTGGCTGCTCCCTTCTTCAGTGGACTGTAGGAAGCTGTTCCCTGCTCAGCAGTTGGAAAGGGCTGTACAAGGCACTGCTGCATGCCTGACTGGTAAAAATTAGAAGTACATGTACTAGTGAGCTTAAAATCAGCACCGTAAAAACTTGGAAAATGGTTTGATGTCCTATCCCTTCTACATAATTCTGACACTGACCTCCCTGTCTTTAATGAAGACAAAATTAAATGAGCTAAAACTGTAGTGTTTTAGCCATTTTTTTAAAAGTCTGCTGGAATTTTTCCTGGCCTAACTCCTGGCAAATTCTTTTAAACATTCGGATAAGGCTTGCATCCCCTCTTACACAGATGGGAGCAAGAAAAGAGTGCTATTTTTGAACAGAATGTATTGGCACTGAGAGTCTGTCTCTGGTATTCTCTTATTGCCACTTCTGCTGCTAGCAAGCCCTCACCAAGGAATAAATCTTCAATTGCAGAATTGTTTCATAAACAAACCCATAAATCTTGTGTGTGAACACTGCAGGCAGTACGTGCTGAAATGGTTATATATTTGCTTTAAAACTGGTCTTCTTCAGATAAGGCTTTTGTATGTCCACCTAAAAAATACAGTAACAAACTTCTTTCAAGTTGAACAAAAATGTTTATACTTAGAAATGTATTTAAATTAATGGAGACTTGGGATTTAATGTGATTGTGCTAGAGCTTTTATTAAACTGTTCCACATTAATTCAACTTACTCTCTTTTTTAGTCTAGTAAAAGTGATGGTGCACAGAAAGAAGTTAAATATGAGCCATTTTCTTTTCCTGATGGTGAGTACAGGGAAGCAAATCTACTTTAAAGTAACTTTCTGTTTACTTGTGTTTAAGTGTACCTGATGGTAGGACTATTTTGAGAACCCTTTCTCTTTAATGCTTTTGAAAATTAATCTTCAAAGACTGACAGGAACGGAAAGATTAGGTAAACCTAAAAGTTGAGATAGTGAAAGGTGTAATTGCCATCCATCTGACAAGCTGGTGATAATAGAAGACGGGCACATCAAAAGATGTGCATGTAACGTGCAGTTGTTTTGCACGCTGCCTTGTCAGTGGGTGGTAGAAGGCTGAAATCAAAACAGAAACTTCAACTGGACTTTTAGAAGTGCTGTGGTGGTGCTGGTGTTGCCTCAGTTTTGGGGGGCCTTGGAGCCTGAAGGCCCAAAGCACTCACTCTGTGCATTACATCAGTAGTGTTTATGGGTACGTATTTATTTCACAAGAATGCACAACATCTTCAGTTTCCCGAGACTCTCCTGGCTGAGAGCTGCTGCTTTTAGTTCCCAGTGATTTTGTACCGTGCTGTAGCTGGGGTTTTACACACACAGCTATGGATGCAGCCTGGCTGATGCATCTCTGGTCTGCGAGCAGTTAAAAATACCGCATGCAGCTGTTCAAGTAGGACTCAACGTTACTTTTTCTTTCCCCTTCAGATATTGGTTCTAACAATTGCGGCTATTACGACCTGCAGGCAGTGCTAACTCATCAAGGCAGATCAAGTTCCTCTGGGCATTATGTGTCTTGGGTTAAAAGGAAACAAGGTAAAATAATAAATTGCAGCCCTGTTAACCGCTCTTCGCAGCTCCTTTCAGCAAAGGGGCTGTTAAGCAAGCTTAGATTTTATGTACCTAAGTTACAAATGATCCTCTTGTTTTCCTTGCAGATGAATGGATTAAATTTGATGATGACAAAGTCAGCATTGTTACACCTGAAGACATTTTGAGGTTATCTGGGGGTGGAGACTGGCATATAGCTTATGTTCTACTCTACGGGCCTCGCAGAATTGAAGTCGTTGAAGAAGAAGCTGAACAATAGTCTTCCGTTTTAGCCATTCTGCCTAGGTGTGAAATAAATGTTGATTACTGATCACTTCTTTAACCCCAGAGCTTTAGCAAGTGGATAAATAATTTGTTCAAACCTTCTCATCTGCAGAGGGATATTGTTTTAAAACTGATCCATGTACCAATTAGTCACTATTGGACTGGACTGCCCACTGTGGTGGTGACAATACTTAAAATAGCTTTAATGTCTTGCAGAAGATAATTTTTTTTAATGAGCCTCTCTTCCTCCTTCTTCTCTAATGTCATCAAGTATTTATTACACACCTACTCTCACATTTGTTACTCTTGCATGGTTTATACCACAGTTCAGTAGCTCTCCATCCTTTGCCTTACCTGGCAGTTCTGTTAGGAAGGTAGAAGAGAAACTGTTGCCTTGTTGTGTAACTCAGTGCTGCTGCCCGTAGCCAACAGCTGTGGCTACAATCAAGTATTTGTCCAGCCTGACCTGCTGATTCAGTCTGTTCTGTTGCTGGCATCTCATGATTTCAGAATAAATTGTGATCAACAATGTGTCTCCATTAAAAACAGCTCCTGTCCTGGTACTGTAGTCAGTATGCATTTGTTTTCACTTCTTGGGCCACCACTGATGAATGTCTCAAAAGCAGTCGAGGAATAAAGTCACTTTTTTTTTAAGCTGTAGGGATGTGTCTCCTGTCCTGTTAATCTTTACTCAGTAGCTAAGAGCAGTATGGTGGCTGCAGAACTGAGCTTTGCTTACTTACAGGACCTTCTGCAGTAACTGGATGTGTGTCACTGCAGGAAAAAAAAGCCTTTCACAGCTGGCTACAGCCTAAAAAGCACTGTGTCAAGGTCATCAATCCCCTCCTTCCTTGATGTAGTGTTGATGTGTCCCAGTGCCTTCTGGAAGAGCTGGTCCATATTCATATGAAATACTTCCACTTCTGTTGGCAGGGTCGTGAGTTTGCCTGTGCCTCACTTGATTGGAAAGGGTCCTTCTTTTACCCTTCCCTGGGGACACTGGCATCAGCTGTGGCCATCACCTGTAGCTCTTCTGCCTTGCAATTGTTACTCCAGTGCCACCTTCCCTGCACAGCTTCACCTGGGAGCTCACCAAAGGCCTGGGGTTGTATTTTAAGTGGTACAATGCTTAAAGGCAAGTTCTGCCTATTAAGGAACCCCCCCCTCCACCAACAGTACTGCCTCTGTTCCTGCAGGCCCCACAGAAACACTACAGACTCCTCCAGGGTTAAATTCTTGTTCTGCATCCTGTTACAGGGGAAGGAGGGATGGTGCCTGGTTGCTGCTTTGCGGAACTACATCCTCCCACCGTCACCCTCAGCTTTCCCAGCACTGAAGCTGTCAGTCACACCTGCACAGCTCCACTCACAGTATGCTCAAGTCACTTAATCAGTTGAAACTGCTGAAGTTCATACCTTCTACCAACCCCTACCAACAGCAGGAGCTAAGACCTGGGCTGTTATTTCCAATAATTTTTCTGTATCTCTGCTCCTACCAACCTTCACTGAAGGTAGCAAGCACAATGGCTCTGCAGGCAGGAACTCTCCTTTGAGGTGGTAGCTAATCATGCTGGAAATTCACAGCTATGAGTGAAGTTCTAGTGTAGTTCTAGTGTAGTTCTGAAGAACTACAGAGAAGAGTTCAGTGACAGAAACACTACACAAACTAGCCACAGAACAAGTTGTAGCCAGCTGCCACTTAACACCGCAAAAATCACATTTTGAGGGAAAAGAGCTTGTACTCATCTACAGACAACCATGAATGAAACCTTCACAGTAACCTGTGACAAAAAAAATTGTTTACCAGTACTCAGGGGTGTTCCTACATAGCCAAAGAATGAGAAGCTAAAAATAACCACTAATAAAAACCAGCATGGAAATCCCACGATCATTGACTGAACCAGTCCTTCAGTGGGAGAGCAGGACAGCACTTCTTCCCTGGAAGTCAGTGCTGTGCCCTGGAGTGCCATCACAACCCTCTTATTTTACTTCTACCAGATAGGTTTTGACAGTCCCCAGCTCCCATCACCCCAAAGGGTGACTCCAAAGTCCTTTACACACAGTCCTTCCCTGCTGTAAGGAACGAGCTTGCCAATTTTCTGTCCAGCAGGAGCAACCCCGTTTCTGCTGGTGCCAAACACCCCCACAGCCTGCCCCAAAAGCTACCAGGACTCTCCATCCTCCCCTTTATGTTCTACCACCAAACATGAAGCTGCCCAGATCCAAGCCAGGGCAACTAATCCTTTTCTCAGACAATCTGAACAATCCAACAGTAATATTAAAAAGCTTTATATCATTTACTGAACATAAAATACCTATCAAAAATCTGTTACCTACCGACAAAAGTAACAATTATCAATGGCAAGCACCAGAAGAGTCACAATTACCAACACCCCCAGCCCCAAGTCAGTCAGCTGGCAGCTGAGGCGAGTTAGCTGCTGCCTTCGGTGTCGTTGGTGAGGCTTTCAGCCAGGTCCCCGAGCCCGGCTTTGCTCAGTGCCGTGATCAGGTTCTCGGGGCTGGCGTGAGCGCCCTCCTGATCCTGCCAGGCCACCAGCAGCTGCTTCGCTCTCATCTTCACGTCCTCGCTGTCCAGCTCAATCTGCCGGATATCAGATTCCTTCATCTCCAAGTAGGGGGCCAAGGCCTTCCACTGCTCTCCCAGCCTGTTCGCAAAGGACTCGATCTGCTCGCCCGTCATGGCTTTGTCCCGTTGCACCTCCGGACCTGGGGAAAACAGGAGGAATCAGTGAGACACAGGGAACCTCTCCAGACACTGCCAACGGATCTTCCCTGATCTGCCCCATTTTAAATCTTCTGTTTATTTACTGACAGACTGACTTTCACTTTTCCTGCAACTTTCCAAACCTACTCGAGCTGAGAGCCGATTTTTACAGGTGTTTACCTGGGTTTCAAGAGCAATGTCCCTTAATGCCCATAATAAGGAAAATCTTGCTTTTTGTGTTATCTCCTATTACATTGAGAGAGAAGTGCTAAAGTCTTAAATATATCAGAACTGCCTCCTCCAAATGAAAACAAGGATTTTGACAGGCAGGCTACAGTTTTCAACACAAGTCAATTATAACATTAAAATACAGAATGATCTTTAACATTTAGCTGTGTTTTGGAATTTTTTAGTCACCTTACTCAAAGTCAACCCAGGTAAAAAACCCAAACAAACAAACCCAGTTTCATTCCCTTTTTTCTCATGTTCCTATTGGCAACAGGGCTGTGACAATAAATTTCATGCGTAGTCAGTACTTTAAGGAATTTTCTTTCATTCTGGCAGTGAAATAAAAACCCTGGAACATTATGCTCTGCTGAGAAGCCAAGTGCTGCAGTGATTACAGATGGGTTTGCACATTCATACCTTATCATGATCTACAATCTATGGCTTACCACCCATGTTTAATTCAGAATTTTAAAGAAAGAAACACCAAAGATTGAATTACATAGAGAAATTATTCATATTCCTAATTTTTAATAAAATATAGATAGGTCATTAAAAATTAATCTCTTATTAAAAATTAGTCTCATGCCATCTGAAGAGACAGGTGGCATGGAGTAGAAGTTTCAAGTCTCTCCACTGCTTATCATTCGCACTCATTTATCTGAACTAAAGAGACATCGAGGGGAAAGGACAAAAGACAGAGAACAACAGAACAATAAAAGCCCTCAGGTCACTTCCCTTATGTCTAAGCACAGCAGACCACGGCTCTGCCACTGTTACTTTAAGAGAAGATTCAAAGATGTAAATCCCACACAGTGACACCACAAAGGCTGTGTGAATTAGCATTAAACTGAAGAGGAAAGAACTTCTCTACTGTTGCAAAGGAGACTGTGGAGAAGGTCAAGTGCTGGATGGAAAAGGGCAACATGAGAGAGATTCACAGAGGTCTACAGGTGGCTTTCCACTGACAAAAAAGCTTGCAACAAAGCTGCCAGAGGTACCCAGTGTTTGGCTTCCATGCCCTGCACATCCCATCTACCCATGCTGGATCCAGGAGCTGGCACACAGGGTTACAACACACAAGGGAGAAGGTGCTGTGAGATGAAGGCATGAATGAGGATGGAAGAGGGCAGATTCACAGACAAAGGAGATGGGGAAGGACACTTAGGAGCAGGACATGCCAGGATTAAAGGCAAAAGACAAACAGGAGTGGATTGTGGAGAAAAATGAGCGAGATGATGTTTGTCAGGAAGGTTGCTCTTCTCCCAGAGAACCTTTTGCTCTTAAAGATCTGCGAGTTGGAGTATGTCCATTTTTCAAGGTCTCATAACTACCACCCCAGGAGGGCCTAGGGGAAAGTGCTTACCCCAGTGATTAAAGGGAAGAGAGAACAGGAAAGTGGGTGAGGAGCACTCACACAGGCTTTTACACAGCTGACATTTCAGCCATGAACACCCAGTGACACTGGCAACATAGACCACATAGCAGAGAAGGTGGAAGAGGCTCCTAATGAAAGTGCTAATCCAACAGGTTGGATGCTTTCAGCACTGCAGGCCAGGACACTGGGAGGCTGCTCCTGGCACCCCATGTCCCGAAAACGCTCTGCTTTTTGGTGCAAATGCACTGGGGTAAGCAGGACTGATGGCCCTCAGTAGAAACTATGTTAAAACACAGGTTCTGCAATACACATCAAGAGAAAAACTGAAAAGACTGAGAATATGCAAATCTTACTTTCATTGTTTTCTTTTAATAAAGCATCATTATCTTCCTCATCTTCATCTTCACCTGTTTTTATTTCTTCAGAAGGAGGCTACAATGAAAGAACTAAACATCACTGGATGAATTTTGTGTTCAGAGAGAAATTCTACAGCTCTGTGCTTGTCTCTGGAATGTGTGTTAGAATGGAAAGCCTGACACGATCCCACATGACAATTAAAAATCCCCCCAAGTCTGCTAAATACCAGTAACACCAGTAAGTTCTAATAAGACATATTACTAACTAAAAAAACCTCATAAAAGCATCCACTGACTTCACAGGATTCTTCCTTTTCATAGTAACAACGACTAAGCATTCCATAGTGAGCTTTATCACTTGCTTAAAAAAAATCCCAGCCAACCAAATTTAAGATCACTACCAATGAACATTTTTTAAAAAATCATTATTACTGTTATTCAGTAATTTCATTCCGCACTTGGGAATCCCCTAAAGTTTATGTACTTTCAGACTTCTGGAAGGTGGCAAACAAATATACAAACAACAAACTTTTCACTCCCTCATTTAGCTACTGATCAGCCAAAAAGTTTAATCTTTTTCTACATTTCAGCCACAGGCCTTAGGTACATAGGTGTTTCTTGCCATAGCATTTGGGACATGATAGTAGTACCATCAGGAGTATTGCATACAGCCATACCTTAATAAATTCAACAAATTAAAATTCCCCACACTTTTTCTAAACTTGCTATTAGCATACAGTTAACTCTGATGGCTGGATAAATGAAACAGCCATGTATTAAAATCCAACCTTTAGACCTCACGTGACACAGAAGGAAGGTGTCAGTAGAGAAGCAGGGGTTTGCATCTGCAGGACGTTGCTGGGTTGTGTGCTAATTCAGAGGTGCAGAAAGTGCCCCTTCCCCACTGGCAGCCTCTCTTATCACTGTGTACAAAGACATCTGAAAGGCCCTCCCTAGACTCAAATTTGTACTGCTGACCAAGCAAAGGGTTAATGCCTTCATTTTACAGCTCCACAAGGTTTATTCTTGTTTTGCATATTTCAGAAGTCAGGGAGCTGACAGAAGAACTTTGGCAAAGCTTGCTGTAAAGGTCTGGTTACACTTAGCACAGCATCCTCAGCTGCACACGCTGCCTCTTTTCCTGCCATCCCAGTATATTCACAAGCCATGATTCTGGCTTGTGCCTTCCATAAAATTGGTCTGCACTGCAACATGGAACCCAAGCAGCTGGGTTAATATAGATATGTGCATATATTTACACACATGTACATATAAATATACATACACACACTCCTGTCTACCGACAGGATTGCCACGGCTGGTTTTTTTTCACAGAGTACAAGGCAGGGCTCCACAGTTACTAGGTTAATCAATGTTACTGAGTTTAATGTTACTGGGATCTTCAGAGATTAGACTAATTTAATTTGTAATTTTTACTTTAGTAAAAATTCTTTTATTTTTTGCCCCCTCTGTCCCCATGTACCAAACGGACTGCAGAGGGACAAGCAGAATGTGAACAAATTCAGCATTTATTATTATAGGATAATATTACTTACAGGCAGCTCCTTGGCTAATTTGATTACCATGTTTTCCAGATATTCAGGTAAACTCTTGAATTGCTGGTTTGTTGGCTGGAAGAAGTGGGGACTTCTGCGTGCCAGAAGTCTCAGTGCTCTCCAGCCATAGTTAGAATTGTTCACAGCCCTACAATAAAACACAAGTTTGATTAGTAAGGTCTGGCATCTATAAAAGCACAGAGTAAGATTTGAGACATTTAGTAATATAATTCTGTCCAAATTTAAACAGTTTTTGTACATTTCTGGAGTCCTACACAGATACTAGCAATACTGAGAACAGTCTGTTTTCTTTAACAATCCAAACATGAAAGAAATTAAAATCAAGTGAAACACAGCAGAGATGGACATACTTATACTTATTTTCAACCATGTTTTCAGGGTCTGCTTGTTCAATAGCTTCCTCAAAAAATTCCTCCAGTGTTGGCATATATTCCCTAAAAAAAAAAAAAATCAAATAAGGAGCTAAATATGCTTCACACACTTCTCTAAAATAGACAGACAGTCTTTTGTTCCTTCAGACACATTTCACACTCATCGACTAAAGACAAAAAAACAAACCCCAAACCAACCCACTCAAAGTTCACAATTTTAAATAAGCAAAGAAACTGTTTGATATATGTTGCTATAAAAGTACTTACTGCACAACCACTAGAGTGCAACAGCACTTGCTACCACTGCCTATTATATACATTTAAACCTCCTGCCATACCAAGAGGTGACATCAACATCTATCAACAGCATTTGCACAGCTCACAAACTCTCAGGAGTCTGAAATGGTTTAGTTTTGTACCATTTCATAGCATCAGTAAAACATGGCTGTCCCTGCCACCCCCCAGCTCAATTCCATCTGCTCTCGGAACCACTCGTTTTTGGTTCTGACAATACTCAAACCAGCACAAAAGGAACCCTGACCTAAAAACAGAACAGAAATGAAATTTCACACCATCAGGATGGTTTGCTGCTGAGAAGACTCTAACCAAGAAACACAGATTGTGTAAGAGCTGTAGGTTACTGAGAGCCAAGACCCTCAGCAGTGCAAAGCAAGCTCGTAGTGATCTGTATTTCTCCTGCCTAACGCTGTCAGAGACACACTTGCTTCTGCAAGGGAGTCTAGTAAAGGGCTGGAGCAGGGGGTCAGTCTATAAATTTGCTTCAGTTCTGTTCTGAAAAAGGCATTTTGCCCAGGGCAGCAGTGCCCCATGCTTCATCAGTGACTTCTGGAACCAAAGCCAGCACCTTGAAAACCCATCTGAGTCCTGCCATATTATCCCCAGAACAACCATCTAAAAAGGGGACAGCTAAGGAAGTATTACCCCATTTGAATGGAGATGTGAAGAACCAAAGCGAAAAGCCACACTCAGTTGACCACGCACAGTCACAAAGCCCATAATAAAAACTTGGAACTGTATCTGGATGCTGTAGGATCTATTTCCTGTTTACCAAGGCATGCATTTTCTTTGTTTATCTCCATTTGTTAAGCGCTTTATTTCTTTATTTTTATTTAAAGACATTGCAGCACAATACAATTACACACAGGGAACCAAAAGCTTTGGTCTCAAAGACAACTCCACCTTCATCCCTTGGCCTAGTAAAGGCAAGTATCCTGTCAAAGGCCTTCCTGTACATCCCAGCCTCACAAGAAAGGAGTGCACTTCCTCTGCAAAGCTCTGAGCCTCTGGAAAAGCAATTCCTCCAGTCAGGATACCTGCACAGCTAGCACCTCTCCCCAGGCAACCAGACTTTACAGCCACTACTAGCAGAGTTCTCTTTGGGAACTGCCCCATTCCTTCTCCAAATTTTCTAACTCTGTATCATGTCTGCACAGGAAGAGATTTTGGTATCTGTAACAAATAAAGCTGTGTAGCAGAGTACATTTTAAGTATTTCCTACAATTGTGCAAGCGTAAGGGACAACCAATAATCGCATTTTTCTGTATCTGCCCCAGGAATAGACCCGGTATGTGCTGGAACAATGCCTGCTAGCCAATTTCCTCTTATCTAGCATTGTTTAAAACACAGGCCTGCTCGAAAATCATAGCCAAGTAACATGCTAACTTCACCAGAGCCAGACTTGGCAATCTTCCTTCATTATATAAGGTAATTAATTACACAATCATGCTCTACAAAAGAGTTTTCATCTTGTTTTCAGCTTAGATTTTACTTTACTAAACAATAACAATTACTGACAGCATAAACACTCAAAGAAAGGAGGAAAACTGTAAGGAGATTTCAAGGCAAAGATTCATACAAAACCATCTTCTCTCAAGAAGGTGTGAAATGCACACCTCCTAAAATCATCTTGTACATCTTCCTTATGCCAATTTTGTAACTCTCTAATTACAGTGCTAATTAGTTAGCTTTAGACAATGACACACTCATTTTTTACCCACCTACTCTCAGATTTACAGGCTTCCATGTTATCAGGACATAAATTCCAAAGGCGAGTCAGCTCCTCACTGAAAAGAAAAGCACAAACATACATTGTTTATGTTCATCATTCTACCATTCCACACTTATGGACTGTTTTAAAGGGATCTGTAAGAGATGGTTACAAGGAAAGAAAGCCTACTGCAAGTTTTAAAAGAATGATATATTCTTTGGCTGTTCTTTGGCAGTTCCAAAGTAAGGATGTTGGAAAATTGTTGCATAGAAAAAACAGTGGGGGAAAAAACCCCAAACGTAAAACCCCCAAACCAACTAACCAACCCAAACCCAGAAATTCTGTAAAGGAAAGAGAACCCAACATACTTCCCCATAAGGATTTTTTTGTTTGATCCTTTTCCTAAGAAGTCCTCTGGAGCTGGCCTCTTCCTCACGGGCCTCATTGGCTTAGAATCAGGAGGTCTAAAGAAAAAAAAATGCTCTTTAGTATCAAACCAGCAATATCTCAAGAACAAAAAAAGCTATTTCACCTTCACCTTTCACCTTGAGATGGTGCCAGGTTAAATCATAATGAAAGGACTGAAGGACAGCAAGTCTGAGAGTGGAAGGAGGCAGTGGGGAAAAGGAGAGAGAAGGCAAAGTAGAGATAAAGGATTCTGCCAGACACCAAAATTAGTTTACTCAAAAATGTAAAGGTCTACCAGAGTCCCAGTAAAGAGAAGGAAGCAAATCACATTTGTGCCAGCAGCACACGATCTACCCTGCTGCTGGGATCATCTGCTCTATGGTTGCAAGGTCCCTTTCCCCAGCTGCACCTGATTTCATGGGATTAGAGAATGGAGATCCCAGAGCACTGAGGATAGGGCAAGACCTACCCAAGCTGAAACTCTGGATGAGATCTAAAGGAGACAGAATATTTATAAAAGTCAAGTTTCATAATTTTACTTCCCCACAATCCCCCTGCAACAGTTATTTCTCTCTTCTAACAGCGCCTCTCCCTTTTTTTTTTGCAAACAGCTTAAGTCATGAAGAGGTGGCTGCACCTCACCTCTCCAATAAAAGGAAATCTCCAACGATATAATGACCCAGATGCTCCTTACCACAAAGAGGCCACAGTCCATGTGTACAGTGATGAAGGGTGGAAGAAAAATGTTTGGTCATCCCTTCAAGATATTCAAGTAAACACATGGAGTCAAAGTTCCAGTTTTGCCACTAGTTAGTCACACAGGAAACTTTCAGTGGTGAAAGCCATCTAATTGTCATTTCTTTTAAGGTAAGTGATCACCATCAAGTGGCAAACTAATAAATAAACTGTATAAGAGAACTGTTACACAAACCCCAGGTATGCTGCCCTGCCAAAGCCATAATGCCAAAAGCTCCATTAGAGGCAATCCAAAGGGATATATGGGAAAGTCAGGCACTAACCACTTCAACCTAGGGTCTGCTGAAAGCAGGAGGGGACAAAATTTGCTCCAGTCTCCTGGACCACTGGATCCTCAGTACCACAAAATATTGCCCTGAGACAATGAGGACTGCCCTTCTGAGAGCCCACACACCCATAACCACCTCTTCCCTGACACACTGCAAGCCTTATGACTTTTGGCAGAAATCTAAGAGCCTGTAATCACTGAAGGGGCAGGCAACTGTACAGATCTCCAAGTTGTGTGAGTGGTTAACACTCACATGCACCACGGGTACCAGATTCTGAAGTGGAACCACCATTTCAAACAAGCAGCAGAAAGCTTCTGTTTCATAACACAGTTACCTTTCTTTCACAAAGCTTGGGCAGCCCTCATTTTTCCATGAGTTCCAGTTTTCTTCAGTATTTAATATATGCTGTAGAAAGACAAAGTATTGCATGTTATTAGGGTCATAACCACTTTCAGAGTTGACCCCAAAGTTTTAAATGGAGCTATTAAAATTAAGGGGAAAACTTTGTTCTAGGTTGTGTGTTTCAGTCACTATCTTGAAGATCATGAGTATAATCTTAGGCAACTGGTTTAATTTATGCAAAAATAGTGTAACTCCTCTCTTCAAAAATTGTGGGAAGTTTCATTTCCCCTGGTCTAGACAAGAAAATAGATGCAAAGTAAAGGAACAAAGAAAAGCAAAAAGGCAACTTCTTGGGTTTTAATTAATTTCACTAGTATTTCATTTCCATGTCTTTGGGCACAGGACTCCTATCTGCAAATAATTTTAATTTTAAATATTTTTGCTTTCCAATAACCCATTGTCCTGTATGTACACATGCACATACAGGCATATTTCCAATTCTCCCCAGAAGAGGGAAGAAAAGAGTATTAATGAAAACATGGGACAAAATATGACTACAAAATTAAAAGACATTATAAGACCTTTTTTTACTAGGATGAGGTAAAAGTTTGGTCAGATATAACAGGTGTGTTCCAAAAGCTAGTTTAAGCTGAAACTGGCTTTTTATGTGCTATATAGACTTTGTTCAGGCAGGCATCAAAATACTCACCTCTACCATTTTTGAGAATCTTTCCCCATCTGGAGGATTTTCTGAAAGAAGCTATGAATGGGAGAAAAGAAGGTGAACTTTTCACATTGTATCTGTAGCAGAATATGTAGGAAAAAAACTCCAGAAAAAATGGTGGCTACTGCTTCAAAGGTGGTTGATACAATAATACATGCTTAATATTCTTCCATATAATTTTTATGGAAGTAGATACTGTACCAACCTGGTAGACTGCTTTTGTAGTATCTTCAATCCAAAGGGACTGTTCATCTGTTAGAACATAGTTTGAACTGGAATTGAAAAACAAAACAACACATCAGGAAGTGTGCTGAGGACACAGTTTACACCACATACCTTCTGAGGGGTGTTAGAGGGGATCTGAGGAAAGTGCTTTGAACATGATCTGCTCTGGCCCCAGGGACTGACCATTTATTAGTTTGTGGAATTAATTAGATGTGCTTGAGGACTATACTTTCAAGGTGTAGATTCACCCAATAGGAAGCCCATTTGAGTGATTCAAGATCACACCTTGGTGTTGGACTCAAAACACAGCAAATGGGCACAATGAAAATATTTACCTCAAAAACCACTCACCAAGTGTTATACTACACCATTTGTATCTCATGCCATCCTTGACCACCAGTAAGTGACTGTTTACAATGAACATTTTAATGCATTGACATTGAAACGACTGCCACCTCAAAAGGACTGAACTGGAATTCAGAAGACCTGGATTCCATTCCTTCTCAGCCACTAGACTGCCTTGATAAATAATCTGTAGAATTAGGATAATGATCCTAACATAGGATCTTTGAGAGCTGTTTTCAAAAAGCAATATATAGCAGGTGGGAGACAGCTGCCTTGTTAAGGATGTTAATTATTATGTGCATATATGGCCTGGGGCACAGGAAATGAACAAAGAGATGGGATTTTCTTCAGAATGATGTTAGAGACTAGGAACAGATAGGGTTTGGTTCTATCCCATTAATTTATAAAAGCAACAATCACCATTGTTATTTCTTGCCATTTTAGATAGAGTTCTGGAGTACACTAAGAAAAAACAAATCAGCAACCAATGCCACATTCCAGAGGCAGTATAGATTCAAAATGATGCCACACACAAGTAACTTGCACTGGTCTAACAACTTGGTGCTGCCAAGGAGAGTCTCCTTTCCTCTCATGGCTGGCACTCACTGTAAGCAAGTTTTAATGGCCTCTACTTCTCTGAGACCCCACAATTCACCAACTTGGCAGAAAACTTACTCTGCAAATATGAGCAGATTGGGTTTTTGCCTGTATACTAAATGGCACAAGTTTGAGCAAGTCCAATGAACACCACAGCAAGGGAGGGCAAAGAATCAGGCAGAGGAACAGAGAAATCAATGATACCTCTGCTTTCCTGCTGTAAAATAAATTCAGCCACACCCTGTATTTACCAATCCAAGGCTCCAAGTTCCACAACCTCAGGGTAAGTAGGCAAACTATTTTAAAATATTTTGGTTTATCTCCAAGTTCCTAGTTCCCCATCCCCAAAACACAAAATATTTTCACATTACCTTTTAAATTTGACTTGTCCCTTTAGATACTGAAATAGTATTAGGTACTGCAACAAGATGTGACGACGGAAGTTACTGTCACTCAGCTGCAAATCCATCAGCTAAACAACAATAAAAAAAGCAACAGATCTTTAAATATTTATTCTCTTTTAACCTACCTTTGTTAAGGCAACATTAAAAATTAAATCAAATAAACACATGGCAGCTTTACTGAAGACTCTTATTCCAGAAATAGAAGCCCCCGAGTCATTAATTAACAGAGGCAACCCACAAAGAATAAAATAGAAAAAAGAACAGAATAAATCTATCTAAATAAAGTGGCCAAACAGTGTAATGGGATACCCAGAGAAACTGTGGAGTCTTGACTGGACATAGTGCTGATCAACTGCTCCAGCTGAAAGCTTTGAGCAGGGAGGCTGAACCAGACATAGATTCCTTCCAACCTCAGTTAGCCCGGGATTCTGGAAGGGAAACCACATACCTTTTCACTAGTTAGGAACTTTGCAAAGTATACATGTTCTCCTCCTGTTTTTAGTTCTTCCAACTTTTTTCGGGATGCCTGAGTGTCATCCAATTTGTAACTTTTGAAAACAGCCAAAACTTCTTCTGAGTACTACAAAACAGAGTTATTTACCACATGAAAACAATACTGAACCTTTGTAGACTTAAAGCCAAGCAAGTAAAATACTTGGTAAATCTGCTATCAGCCCACTGAAACAACCCATGTATTACCAATGTGTAGGACCTCTCTGAACACCACAAATGAAGTGAAAGCATTATCATGTCAGAACACTTAATATGGAATATTTAATATATGCCAAGAAAAACAACATTTTGGGTTGTGAACAGTGCTTTGTTGTTTAGACATCATGAAGAAAAAAGGTTCACACGATGACAGTGCTACAGTAAAAAATTTCATCTGAAAGACTTAAGTCTGGCCTTGATCAGTTTCTAAATGGCACCTGTGGTGGTTTTTTGTGGGTATCTTTCTTTGACCCTATTACTAGATGCCATAAATTAGATTTATATTAGGATGTCTGAGCAGATGTCACCTATTACCAGGACACAGGGAATGAAGATTAAAAAAAAACTAAGCTTCTTTGAATTAAATAAATACTGAGAGACAAATTGTGAAGAAACAGTACCTTAGCAATAAATCCTCATCAATATTCATACTAAGCAAAACTGAAACAGCTGGCTGAAGGGGACATTCAAGTCATTGCTTCTACAAAGAGATTTGCTTTGTTAGAAACCAGTAATCTTTAGGATCCCACTGGAATCAATATGACTACTCAAAAATAAGAGCTAGGACTAAATAGAGCTACTTATCTTCTTGGGGTAAAAAAACCCACCCAAACCCACAAGTTCTGCTTTTTGCAGCTGATAAACCTCAAAAAATGTACTTCTGGCACTGTTGCAACATATGAAGTATTTCTGATATTGACATACGTTAGGGGGTTTACATTCTAACACAGTATGTTCATTTACTGAAAAACGCTCACTTTAGAAAACAGCAAAATGCATTTCCTCATGCACTATTATCATCCAGCAGCCTGAGCTTTTGAACTGTTCCATGCTTATGCAGTCACTGCTACTCGTGTAAACAATGACCTTTACTTAGGCTGAATGGTTGAAAGCATGAACTCAGATTACCTTAAGAAACGTTTTCCATGACACCTTCTCATAGCACTGCACAGGATTTCTAAAATAATCTTGAAGCGACCAGAATTTTCTATACAGGTTATAATCTATTGGAATGGAACTGTGGAAAAAATAAGAAAAAATAACCACACTGAAAAGCAATACATCATATTCACATTCACTCAGGAATGCACAACCCCAGAAAATATCATTCATTTTGGAAGTAAATTAGTGAGTCAGTAGTGAACCATCACAGAGAAATCTGTAACTCGGAATTTGTCCTTGTAAGACTTTTCCGTTCAGTCTACTGTTACTTTCTCACCATAAAAGCAAAAACAGTAGACCAAAGGCATCTTAGGAGTTTTTCACCATCCGTGGCATGAAAGGGAACACAGCTTTTCTCCTTAAGCATATACTCAAAATCCCTGAATACATCTTATCACAACAAGTTTTGTGAATGGAATTCGGAAAACTGTCAAAACCAGAGCGGTTCTCAGCCAGTGTATAAAACTTTTTCAAATTTGTACATTTCTGTCTTCCAGGCAACTTAAACAATTAAGACATTGCCAGGAGTCTTCACTGATTAGATACATCTAACCTTCAGAGGGCAGAAGATGAGGAGAATTTGGACCACAACATTTGAAGATATTTCCCCAACAGCTTTTTTCCTTTCACTTTACGAAGGTTTGCTTCAGCTTTTAAATTTGTCAGCTTACCAACTTGTTGGTGCTTCATCATCTCCCATTTCACCTTCTTCCACGTCCATTCCTTCTTCCCTCTCCTCAGTGTGCTAAATAGGAAAAAATAAATATGAAAAAATAGGAAAAAATTATTTAAGATTTATACAAATGCCACTACAGTTTGCACAGAGTTTGCATAGTGTTGTTTACTGTAAACATTCAATTACATATTAGATCAGAATGCTTAAGCTGGTAACTCAAAAGATCTCTGAAGTATTATTACTGCAATATGTGCAACAAATTCCTGTCTTAATGCAATGGTAGCCTCACTTCTGAAAAAAGCTGAAGAGACAGCTCTGTCCTCTGCATACTGGGGGGAAAACTTTGCACAGTAAGTGACAGTGCTCATTCCTCACAATCAAACCCATCTTTTTCCCCTCAGAGTGCACAGTTTAATGTTCCAGGTAACATGCCTATTCCCAAAACAACAGCTTGGTCTGGCAGAAGGACAACCAAATGACAAACCTACAGTCCCAAACACTTTTTGTGCAAACCATCTTACACATTTACTGCAGAATCAGTGAAAAAAGACAGGAATTTTCACCTTCTGTCCCAGAGTGCTCTCATGTTCATTGGTATTGAAAACAGTGACATTTTCCAGGTTAAACTGACTCTGCAGGTTAAGCCCTGTGAAAAACAAAGAGTAAGTCTTAAAAACTGTGAAGTTCCCAAGTCTGTTTATGAAATACTGATACTCAGTTCTCATAGCATTCAAAACTTCCATTTGAAATCAAAGTAAAAAAAAGTAACAACGTCAAGGACAGACAAAAGAACTAGGATACAAGTGCAAAGTGATTTGGTCTAACTGGATTTGGTCTGCAACCATCATAAACTTAAAAGGTTCAGCTTATTTAGTCTCGATCTTAAGTGTGATGAAATGCAAAAAGTCTCACCTGACTTTTCTGAAAGTGGAAATAACCTAGCCAAGAACAGCTGAATTCTTCCACAAAAGACTGTGTTTTGAGACTTGGATAATCTTCTCAGGAGGTCTAAATATTGCAAAAAGTAAAGAATATTACTATTTATCCTTCTTTTAGTTTCTCATGTAACAGAATTCAAGACTTGCTAATTACATGACTACAGAGCTAATGAAAGGAAGCTCATATTTGTAAATTCAAATGCCAGTAACTCCCTCTGACCAGACATACTTCTTCCAAATGCATTCTTCCAATTCCTCTAACACTTTCAACACCAATAAAAAGTAAGTTAGAATGAATACGACTCAAATATAGCCTTGGATACAGGCCTTGTCATTGCTGAGGAATGATATTCTTCTATAATGATCTCCACTGATGAAGAGAGTTCCCTGAGGTCTGAATGACTTTTACATTAATAAGCAAGAATGCCTATCTGTTGAATGATGCACCTCTTAACTCCATTACTTATTTAACACATCTGTATTTAAATCAAATTATTAAACCAATTTTCATTTGCTGAGATAGGAAGTTCTTTAATACTGCTCCCCCCTCCCCAAAAAACTACCACTCACCATTGCACATGCGCAGCAAGTAGTTTTTCCCTGCAGAGTAAAATGTGTTCTGAAACAGAGTAAAGATACTTAGAACATTAAGAGATCATAGAACCTTCTTGAGCAGATTTAATCCAATCACAAGATATGAGTAAGTATGAGTCACTCCTACATTTAACTCTAAATTTTAGTCTTCCCTTACGTAACAGGCAGGTTTCACAAAAAGGCAGGTCTCACAAATGCCAAGAAAGCAAAAAACACATTTACATCCAGCCTTCGTAAAGAAAAACCATGTATGACAATGAACTGTAAGAACACCATACACTTTTTTTCCTTGGAATGCACTGATTTTTACACTAATTTCCTTTATTACCCCATGTATGATTTATACATTAAAGATTTATAGTGTTGACAATACTGGTGATCTGGAAGGAGAAATTGGTCGATAATTGAATTAACAATAAACAATAGTTTGTGAATATATCAGGGGCCATAATGTTATCTGAAACAAAGCAGCCTTGAATGATTATGGGAGGAGGTCCTAGTTAGAAAATCCAGGTTAGGAAAACACAGACAGTAGAATGCTTTTCAGGTGCTCTGGAGTTCCTGACACTTAAGTGTCAGGCACAAAGACAGTTAAATTCTGTTCATTAAAATGGTTCTTGTAGACAAAAGCTTTGGCCAAACTATGTAACATTTTGCAAAAATACCTACCGATTTCCACGTAGCAACATTTTTCTCCACAAAAGTGAAAATTTTGTCACACTGATCCAAAGGGAGGCAATCCAGAACATCCCCCAAAAGCACAAAAGGAGTCGATGCAGTGCAGATACCTAGGAGGAACAGGAAATCTTTTATTCAACAAATATGAACTAAAATATGAAACAAAGAGGTGCGTTACGCTTGAGGGACATTTTATTAAAAAAAGTAGAAGAAAGAAGTTCTTCTGAGTTCCTACAAATCCTAACAGAAAACTTGGACTAAAATGAGAACTTTCATTAAAGCCATTTCTACACATACTCAAATGAGATTTGCAAAAGCTTTGCACTAACATAAAACAACCATTAAAAAAATCCCTGTTCTAATGACCTCAAAATCTGAAAAAAAGACACATCTTTTTGCAGACTGCAAGTGAACACTTTCAGATTTCTATATCCACAGTTAGTCCCACTACACACATTCATGAAGCTTGAGAGCCTTTTCAAGCACCACTAAAACAGCGCCCCACCCATCCACCCATGCTCTGTAGGCAGTGCCTGCACTCCTCATAGCACACTTCTTGTTATTCTACAAGAATATTCCATTCTACAATTCTATTCTATNAGTGCCTGCACTCCTCATAGCACAGTTCTTGTTATTCTACAGCTCACAAAACATACATGTAGTTGACCTATACTTACTAAAACAAACAGTTTTTGATGAATAATGTGAACAAATAAACAACAGGAAGAGAGCAAAAGCCACTTCAGAAGAGATCAGCACACTGATTTCTGAAACGATCTGTTACTGAAACAGATTCAAGTATCTAAAAAATAGCCAAATACTGACAGGAGATGAGCACAGATATCCAGAAGATGTTATTTCTGCTTCTGCCAAGTCATTTTACCTCTCTGTCTCAGTGGTCTCATCTCTGAAATTATGATGGGAAACTTCTAATAATTTTAGAGTGCTGGACAAAGAAACTGCTAATCATGCTGCAACCAAACCCATTCAACTTTCTCTATTAACAAAAAAAAAATTCCAACACAAATGTCAGATATATAATTTAATTATGTTATACTTAATTTCTCTTCTGAAACAAACCCAAGCTTACTAACCACTAGCATAAGAGGCATATATCACCAAAGGTTACCACAGTGGATGATTTACAGAAATCAAGATTTTAAAATTCTCCTAAATGGTCCCTAAAACTGCCAATAGATTTGAAAGAGAGTTGCTCACCTTCTGTGACTCCATTAATAGCAAGAGAAATAATTGCCAGGAGATTCTCACATGGAGCTTTGTTTATCTAAACAAAGAAAACAGTGTTGAAATTCTCTAGTCTGATCATAATGTATCTAACAGAACTAAAATTCTTCTTTCCAAGTAGGCATATTTAAAGCAAATATTGACATTCAACTTTCCAAAACAATCCGTGAAATTTGACCTATCAGTTAACTACCTGCAGTAAGTTTGTATTGAGTATAAAACCTTTCCTGACTGCTTCCAGCCACTAGACCCAACTGCACAGTCATTCACCTCTGAAAATTAATATCCCACATTCAGACTTCATTCAAATATTATTTGATCATACGTTATTTGACTCCTTTCATCATTCTTTTCAGCTGACAAGGCAGCTTTGTTACATATTAGTAACAAATCACAAAATAGTTTGGATTTGATTTGGCCAAAAGATCCCATTGTTCAAACACCCCTGCCAGGGACAGAGACACCTTTCACTAGACCAGGGTGCTAAAAGCCCCATCCAACCTGACCTTGATCACTTCCAGGGATGGAGCATCCACAACATCCCGGGACAACTTGTTCCAGTGCTTCACCACCCTCACAGTGAAGAATTTCTTTCTGACATCTACTCCAAACCTACCCTTTCCACCCACTCCTAAAGTACAGTTATTGAACAATGCATATTCATGAATTAGAATTTTAAGATGTAGCAGACTTTCATAAGCATTACAAAGAACTGCTAGAAAAGGCTCAGATAACAGCTTTCACCATAGTGTGATGTCTGTAAAATACAAGATTCTATCAATCTCCTTGAATCACCTGTATTTAATCTCAATTACCTCACCATTACATAGCTCCTGTTTTTAATAAAGTGTTTTCTTACACTAAAGTAAGTTGCTATTATATTAACATACTAGCCTGCTAATAGAAATTTGAGGTTCAACTGCTGAGATAAGCTTCAGCAGTTTAAAATACTTACTATTTCTTCTTCTACAACAACTCTAAAAGCTTGATCCAAGGTACACTTCTTTTCATTTTCACTGCAAATGCAAACATTCCACCTTAGTCAGTAACAACCATCAGGCACAAGATTACTAAAAGTTATCTACATAGGCACTTTAAAAAAAATCAAGTGGCCTTTACTTACCTTCCAGGAACCTGGTTAAATGCATTCAACAACGGCTTGATGCTTTTGTTAATCAGAGCCTCTCTGGTGGATGTCTACCAAAATGCAAAGAAAGAAAAGCTACAACACCAGTACACAACTAAAAGGATCTTTGTCTTCCTCTGACAGTAGACAGAAATACTAAGGAATCTTTCTGCCACACACCATGTATTAGTTTACAAAGAGAACTTTGTAACAAGAAGGGCAAATAACAAGCACGTAAGAAATTAGGCAAGTGAGCTAGTAGAGCATCACACCTCAAAACTGGGCTAACAGTGTGGTGAAAACAGCATTTCTAAACGATACACAGAGGATCACACTCTTGTGACCAACACTGTTATCTATCATTGTCTCACGCGCCACACTCACAACTTCAGGTGGTTATGGTGGTTTGGGACACAGATCAGAGAATATTCTTAGTCGGAAGGGACGCACAAGGATCACCGAGTCCAACTCCTGGCCCTGCACAGACAGCCCCAAGAGTCGCACCATGTGCCCGAGAGCTTCTCTATCTTCAGGGAAGTTAACAGCTCCTCCCAATCTTCTATCACCTACAAACTCGCATAGGATCCCTGCCAAGCCCTGCGTTTATGACGATGTTAAAAAGTACATGACTCCTGCTAAGATGGTCTAAAATTGCTATTTCCTGTTACAAAATCGCCCTAATGGATCGAGTGCTTGTGCCTCGAGCACTTCTGTGCAAATCCCATTCTCTTGTCTGACAACCTGGGTCGCAAACGCCGGCATCCAGAGACCTGGGTACACACTAAGTCCCCCCAGCTCTGGGAAAGGAAAAGCATCCTTCAGCAGAGGCGGCAAGTGCAATGCGCCCGGACGTTCTGCTGCGGGGGGCACGCCACACTTTCATTGTCTTTCACATTAATTTTCTCTAGCCGTAAGACTGATCCTGCGCTTGGCCGAGCCGGCGTGCAGCCCGCCCTCACTCTCACTCCCACCCCGCCGCACCTCGGCCGCGCCGAGCGCTCCATAAAGGAGAGCCCGGGCCGCTCCCGGCAGCAGCCCCGGCCGGGCCGCGGGCCCGGAAGCGCCGAGACATAGCTCGGTCCCCGCAGCTTCCCGCCCGAGCGGCAGGGACGGAGGGAAGGCTGGAGAGAAGGCGGGAAGGCAGGAAGGCAGGAGGGAGACGGGGGAGGCTCACCGTGAAGCGGAGCCGCGCCTCGGGCAGGCTGAAGAGCGGCGGCGACATGTTCCCGGGCGGGCGGCGCGGCGGGCGCGCGCCGATGACGGCATGGCCCCCGCCCTCCCGGCGGGAAGAGGGAGGGGCGCGGGCGCCATCGGCTGTGGCGGCGGGACGGCCCTGAGGGCTCCGAGCCGTGCAGAGGTTTGGGTTGGGAAACGCCTCGGGATGGTCGAGTGCAACCGTTAACCCAGCACTGCCAGGCCCGCCACCAAAACACGGCCCCAGGGGCCGCATCCGCACGCTCTTTGAACGCTCCCAGGGATGGTGACTCCACCGCTTCCCTGTTCCAATGTTCCACCTCCACTGTTCCAATGCTTGGCAGCCCTTTCAGTGGGGCGATTGTTCCTGACATCCAGCCCAAACCTCCCCTGGCACAACTTGAGGCCATTTGCTCTTTCCTGTCACTTGTTGCCTGGGAGAAGAGGCCGATCCCCAGCTGGCCACAGCCTCCTCTCAGGTGTTGTAGAGGGTGATGAGGTCTTCCCTTGATGTCCAGGTGTTAGAAGGATAAATGACTTGTCGGTAGAATTGGCTTGTTAAAGTTTAGTGTTTGACATATTTCAATGATCTCGGATGCGTGGAGGTTAACAAAGCTTGGGGAGAAGGATGTGGCGCTGGGATGGACACAAAAGAATGCAGAATTTACAGGCCACCAGAAGGTTTGGCAGAACTCCCGAAATAAGGATGGCATTAACAAAGCCAGCTCAGCAACTGAGCTGAAATCGGCTGGAGCTGGGTAAAAGGTAATTCTGACAGGGAGATTGCGACCACTGACTCATGGACTCAGGNAATCGGCTGGAGCTGGGTAAAAGGGAGATTGCGACCACCGACTCATGGACTCAGAAGGCCTGACCATACAGACTAATCAACATGAGAATGAGGGAATTATTTAACCGACAGAAGACAGAATACAAGTTAATAAGAGAACTGTGTAACTTGTAGGCAGTGAGCATTATGCCTTTGTTTGCTAAAATGTATGACTAGTGAAACATCTTGGTGGTCAGCGTGCTGGCTTTGTGGATTTGTCACTCAGCAGCCCTCTCTGCTCGGGACCGTAAATAAAATACCTCGACTCAGTTTGTGGATTGGCTTCTTGAATATTGGGTGAAAGAACCTATTTTGAACAACAACCTGAGCCTCCTTTTCTCCAGGCTAAGCAACCCCAGCTCTCTCAGCCTCTCCCCATCAGACTTGTGCCCAGACCTTTCACATTTCGCTATTGCCAAAGGGGAAATGACTCTACAGATGTAGCTGGTTTTTTTTGTTGTTGTTGTTAATTTTTGTGGGTTTTTTGTTGTTGTTGTTGTTTGTTTTTTGTGTTTTTTTTTCCTGATAAACAACCCCAGGCCACAGTCTGTCACAATTTTCAAAGTATCACTGAAGTAAAAATGATTAGGGACTTTTATATCATCAGTAGAATCACCTCAGTGCTGACTATTTACAGGTTGAGCAATATCCTACAGATACCTCCTGGCCAACAGAAATATTTCCAGCAGAAATTACATTTCTCATGATCATAGAATCAGAATCATGGAATTATTTGGGTTAGAAGGGACCTTGGTTTCTGGCTGAAAGCTCAGGTACTGCCAAACTCTTGTTCAGAGGTGGGAAAAAGCTCAAACATCCAATATCCCATTCATATGGGAAGAGGCGAGTAATATTAAAATTAAATTTATTGTCATTATTAAATGCGATTATTTAAAATAACACATGAAAGGGTAGATGGGAATATGTGGGGTTTTTTTATGGTGTGGTGTGGCTGTAGTTAGCTTTTGTACCGGGAGAGGGAAGTGTTTTCCCAGAAAAGGAAGATGCAGCGGGAGGGGCAGCTTGACCCGCGCTTGGTGTCTGGTTCCAGGCGCTGCTCCGCTAATGGGGGGCTGCGGGCACCCTGCCAGCCCAGAGTTTGTCACCTTATCTATAGCTGAAACCATTGTTTGACACTGCCTAAAAAATGTGGGCTATGCCAGAGCCATGCCAATTCATTTCAAACCACGGGGAAAGGGGCTTCATAACATTGGAAATAGGCTCCACATGATTTAGCTTTTTGAATGAGTCACCTGCATGTGCTGTGAGACTTGCTGAATATTGTTCATTCAGGCTTGGGAGAAAGTTGACGAATAATTTGAGATTATTCTAGCCCCCATCTCTTGCTGTAAGAAAGAGAACCAAAGAACTCTCTGAACTGGTTATGAAAAAAGCTTTACACTTCAAAAAGATGGTAGAAAGTGAAAGTAGAAGTGTTCTAAGAAGATACTGCTAAAGGAAATGGAGTCTTTTTTTGACTAGAAATATTCCTTAAGCAAGACTAATGTTTTAGATGAACAGAGAGAATAACTGCCAACATACTGAAAAAAGCAGTGCAGTATATTTGCTAATGAGTACAACATGACTGAAGAGTTTTTTTTCTTGGGGTAGGAACAGATAAAGAGGAAGAACAATGTTAGCGCTGTAATTTAATAGTGATTTATAGCCACCTCTTGTTCTATACGGAATTTTTCCTGTTTGGAACGGTGTTTGTTACTTTCTCACGGATCTCTTGCGAGGGGGGGATGAATGCTGGGCTGTTAGTTCTCGTGTTGGGTTGTGGACAAATGAGGCTGCAGTGCCTGAAGAAGTTCTCACCCCAGCAGCTGCTGTGCACCCCGGGCAGAGACCGCCCCTTCAACAGCAATGTCAGCAGCGTGGCACTTCTGCTTGCCACGTGGTGGTGTCACCGTCCAACATCTGACAACATCGCTTAAAGCCATCCTCATCACCTCCTAAACAGAGGTGCCAAACTGTGCTCTGGGCTGGCAGACAAAAAACTGGTTTTGGGAATCAGAAACTCAATCAGAGGAGTAGTGTTGCGTACCTGTAAATTAAAATGCTGCAATTATCCTGGCTATAAAGAGGAGCCAGTGATATTATTAATATAGCTAATTATAGATTAGATAGCAGTATGCTAGAAAAAGCTGTGTCTTCTAGTATGTGCTAGGTAGGAAGCTAAGGGGGGAAAAAAGAAGTAAATATTGCTTTCTGTAAAAGTATTGTAAGCAAAATAATTTTTCAGCCCAGATGTAAAGCCATCACCAGCTGAAAGCTCAGATGGATGAGAGCAATCAACAGCAACAGTATCTCAGGACACCTCTGTACTCAGAGGTCAGTTGATAGAACAGATGTTCCATCATCGTATGTCAAGAGACTGTGTAGCTGGAATTACGAAAAACTTCACCCAGATGCTTTCTTTTGGAGTAAAATCCTGTTCCAAGACCAGTTTGAGTTTCCATTTTAATTTCTGTTACCATTCCTGCGGACGGGCATGTCTGGAGACTCCGAAGCCTCCCATCTCTGAGGGCACCAGGGCTTAGTGCTTTGTTCTCCCTCCTTCGTTGCCAACCCTCATGCTTAAGTGCTTTTCTTCTCAATCCACTTCCTTCCCCGCCACCTTGCACACCCTCCAGTGTAGAAGTACAGGCATGAAAAGTGGATAAATTGCCTTAGGAGCCTGGCTTAAATAACTTACCTGTAATTTCCAAACCACTCATGGGAAGTTGCACAAGGCAGTTTTATCTTTTAAACATTGATGAATACAAGGTGTCCTACCTTAGGCACTTAATTTTAAGGTGGCATCCTGCCAGCCACTGTAGCTTGTTACTGACTGTGAGATACAATTAATAATGTGTGGACTGACGAGGGAGAAGCTAGATTAACACAAAACATAGCCCTTCAGGAAAACGTAAATAACATTTTTATAAAGTGAATAATAGAGAATCTTTCTGCATTTTATTAGTGTATTACACTTTTCACCAGAATATACATATAACTTTTATGTTTGTTAAATCTCATGCTGATGTTCCGGTGCATTTAATATTTTCAGGGTTTCCTCTCAATTTATTGAATAAATTGCTGGGGAATATATACCATATGATCCCATTCTCTCATACCAGTTACAGCAGAAATGTTTTACTGATATGTTTTGTATTTTGGTGGCATTTACCAAAATAATTTGGTAAGAGTGCCTAGGAAGGGTTCATTTACCTGGATTCACCTAGAAGACTGCTTCACATGTGAATCTGAGAATGACTGATTTTTCTCCTTCTCAACTTTTATCTGGGACATGCGACTTGCTGGCATAGAACACCTGGAATACTGCCAGGTATTATACTGTATTTATATCAATTTACATCTGGAGATAGGTGGAAATATGGTCAAACAGCAATGATTGTCAAATGACCCACTAAGGACTTAAATGACCAAGACCAGAGATTTGACCTTAGAGTCAAAACCTTGCAAAAGTGTTTACCATATATTGTTTGTTTTATCCCAATGTAGAGAATGTGGGGGTTTTTTGCCAAAAGAATTTACTAAAATTCATATCTGTGTGCTACTAATACTATGGAAATCTGGCTTTTTTCAGAAGCAAGGTGTCACACATCTGGCTGCTATTCACAAAAACTGTGCTGTCAACAGCTCCTTCCCTCACGTAGCAATATTTTTTGGATTCTAGCAATACTAGTGTGATTTCAGCAGAGAACTTGGGTTAGTTGGACATTTTTTAAGCTAGAATTTCCTTACAAAATCTATCTCTCATTTTGAGCATACTCTGACATGGAACCCCTTTAATTTAATTCATGAGTGCATTATAATGTTAAACTCAGTTATTAAAGAATGCAGGAAGGTATCTTCTGGACCAGATACCTATGCTTCTGTACCACAAGTGCCTGGGGTTATTTACACATCTGCCAGTGGTATGAATTCTGAAGTATGTTGTTGTTTTGTGATTATGCTACTGAAAAATGATACCATTTTTGCAAATTCAGTTCCTGTGGATTGCACTACTGAAGCTCATTTCTTCCTCCTTGTCATCTTCTTTTTGACCTTCTTTGTCAATATTCAGGAAAAACACAGCTGTGCCCCAAAGAACTTCTAGTTCAAACATACACATAAGAAAAACATACAAGAGCCGGTGGAAGAGGTAGGCAACTAATTCTGATCATAAGCTTTTGAAAACAAGCTTTTCTTTGACTATGAATTTGAAATGAGAGAGCAAAGATACCCAGCAATCCAGGCTTGGGGTGATAAGGAAGAAGTCAAGAAAGTGAGAATAATAAGACTAGAGAGGGAGAATCCCAGAAAGATATAGGTGAATAGAGGGAGTGTGATGACCCACCCTTAAGGAGAAGGAAGTGGGAGTAAGGGGTAAGAAGGGGTCAGAGTCATGAGTGCTGGAGGGTGAGCTTGGTCTCAGTGGAGAGAGAGAGAAGGAACCCTTGGAGGAATAAAGGAAGCTAAAGCAGGGAGAGCCCATCTTAATTGTTCAGCCTGCTTTGGAAGAAATCCACCCTGCTGCAAATGTTTTTATTTGGGTGCCCAATAGTTCTTGTGTGGGGCTTGGTTAATGAGGAAATGGTCCCCACCAGTGTTTAGTCCAGTCCAAATAACCTCTGACATGCATAGGCAAGGGGAAAAGAGGGAATCAACTCTTGTAGTTCAAGCTACAGAGATGCAATCAGGACAAGCCCTGCTGAGGCTGCGTAGCAGGAATTCATCCAAAAATCTCCCCAAAAAAAGGCAAACTATCTGGGTGAAGTTTTTATATCAGAAGTTGTTGCACTGTCCGCTGCTGTATCTCTTCTGTACTTCAGCACAGGGCATAATTTACAAGAGGGGATCCTCTAGACCAGTTGCTGCGTGTTCACTATGTGCTGTAGTCACATCTTGGTTCTCCTTAACAAAGAGTGAAGAAAGAATGGGAAAATGTTTTAATAACTGTAGTGAAATTCAGTATAGTATCTTAAAATATGTAAGGCCTACAGCTAAAAATTTTTTTAAGATACTTGAAAAAAACCCCCAAAAGCATAGGGAGGACCAGCAGCAAACTGTACATGTCATATCTCCCAGCTCACTCTACGAATATGTTCCTTTCTACTAAATCTGTGTTTGGGTTTTGTTTTGGGTTGTTTTTTTTCAACACTGCAAAACCCATAAGTTCTCCATACCCAAATGGAAGTTTGTAAAGTACCTTGCTCTTTGGGGACCTGTGTTTCACCTCAGCCTGCTGCTCTCTAAATGTCATTCTAGATTGCCCATGCATGGGGGTTTTGTGTTCCCCTCTCAGACGGATTGTGGCTGGAAACTGCCAGCTTATGGCAACTGATGACATTCTTTCAGAGCCATGTGAAGACAAAGTGGTAAAATCCAGCCATGTCCATGTGTAAATTCTAACTAAGGCATGTGTCATTGATAAACTTTGCTATTGGGGCTCTCTGTTATACTTTATTTATATCAACTTAAAGCCTGAAAGAATGTCGCTTTGGCTGCCTTTCAAAACCTGAGAACTGAGCATATGTGGATTCATTGAAAGGGAAATTAGTCACTCTTATTGCTTTAGAGAAACCAATCACTTTAAAATCCCTGCAACATCAATATGCCTCCCCATGATATAAATGCCCCAGAGGTTTTCTTGTTTTGAACATTTCATTAGTGCAACTATCCAACTACTAAAACGCAGTTCACCTACTGAAGTATAGAAGGTATTTGGAAGTATAGCTTGTCCAATCAAAACATCTGAACAGACTTGGAATCAGCGGAGTGTTTACATTTTTGTCAGTTATCTCCAAGTGCTCGCTGCTATTAGAAGCTGTCTTTTTCCAGGCAGCCTTGCTTGTCCTAAGTACTGGAGAAAGCTCATGAAGAGATCCAGTGTCCTTTAACATTGCAATTTGTAGCAATCCTAAAGCTGCTCAGCCTCACTCTCACATGCACATTCATCCACACCTTCGCCAGGGTGACCTGTTTCTCTCGGTGGAAGACGACAGTGCAGGTCCAGAAGATCAAGTGTTATTGCCATGGTGCAACCCACTGTGGTGATGCAACCAAACTCCTTTCCAAGGGCTCCTCGTATCCTGTGTGACCATAACGTGTGGCCAGCAGGCTGCTGAGACTCTGTCATGGAAAGTCCTTTCTAGTCTCCCAACAGGAGAATCAACCTAAGTGACAACAAACAAAAAAAGAGAACGCTAATACCTGTGATGGCAAAAGGGCATTGGTTGATAGTAGAGCCCTCTTAGGCTCTGAGACTGCTCAAAAGATGTCCCTAGTCATCACTGGGTAGAATGGTAAGGCTGTTTTCTTCTTGGGTCCCTCATAGATGAAGAGCCTTGAAGCTAAGCTCTGGAACATCACTCCTACAGAAGATGTGGGAATGGCAGGCTTCGATGCATTGAGATGAAAGGTGAGGGGTAGAAGACCTACTGATTTGTACTCAGTTTTAGATCTCAGAAATAGCTCTGTTCCTTCAGTAAGGCACAGGTCCCAGTCATCTGTGGAACTAACTGAGGAGCCCAGCCTTCATAAACGCATCTTCTGATAAAATAAAGGAGTGATTCAGGATTTAGGTGAGAAAGTGACCCTATGGTGGTCTGTTGCCCTCATAGAGAGCCTAGGACAAGTGTGCTTATCTCTTAGGCACTCAGTTAAGTACCATAAATTAGGTGGGGTGGGTCTCAATGACAGAAATTACTTAATGATCTCCACTACTTCGCTTGTGCTGTGTTCAGGCAAGTGGAGCAGACCAGCATACTGGCATGATGCTTGCACATCCCCACCCTTCAGCAAGCTGCAGCCTAGGAGTAATGGCTAAATTGACTTGCTCAAGATAATCTCAGGTCTGTTGCTTTTCCAGATGACTGCTGACCTTAGATGCTTCTTACAAAACTGAAGAAAAATTTGATCACCCTTCTCACTTTTTCTGGGACTTGGTTGGTCCTGAGACAGAGAACCATGAAACCTGACTGCAAACTGCATGTATCAAGAGATATATCTAACACTGTAGTACCTGCAATGTCACTGTTATTCCTCTCCTTCGTTAGCAGGTTCCTCAGACTCTCACAAGTATGGATTCTTTGTGTATTCACAATCATTGTATTAACAGTTTCAGTTTCCTCATAACATTTGGTATTGAATTCTTCATAATGAGACTTACATTCTCTCACTATTCTAATAGTTTGGCATAGTTACTTGGCCTTTTTATTGTTGAGGAATTTCACAATTATGTAGTTAAAACTAGAGTGTTTGTATGGCAGTATAAGAAACTCTGAGCCCCTGAACTATGGTTTTGGATTTTAAATCAGTTGTTGGAGCTTGTGCTCAGAGGTGTGACAGCAACAGATCCGTAAAAACAATTCAGGAACAAGGTTTCACTAGATCATTGTTAATAATACAATCTGCTAGCATGTATTTGAGCATGCAGGTAGCTCCAAAAAAAAATTCCTAGACAAGTTCCTGTGCTTTGCTGAGCCTTGGGATCTGGGCAAACAGCTGAAGGAGAGCATTCACTACCACACAAGAAAGTTCCCTTGGCTCTTGGGGAAGAAGTTGAATGGGAAGGACACACTGGAAGTAGTTTCACTTTCTTTACTTTCCCTTGACTCTAAGTGCCAATTTAAGTGACATTGTGCTACATTTTCTCCTTGTTTTCAAGTTGTTTTACACTCCTTCAGAGCAGGTGGGAGGAAAAAAAGAGAACTCATTGCATGGAGAAATATGTGCAAAGAGTTGCGTAACACACAAAGTCAGTCTACCAAACGAAATATATTTCCCGCTGAATTTTTTAGGTAGGATTAGTAATCTGAGGTGTCCCTGTACTTCACAGCAGTAGGGATGCTCAGGTAACAGTGTGGTTTCTAACCTGGAGATAAAATATTGAAATGACAAAATATAACACCTGACTACAGCTTTCTATCAATCACATTCTTGTTATACATAACTCACCTACTTAAGTTCCACATATAAATTACTTCCCTGGGTTACCCAAAGGAACAGTAATAATTTTCCAAAGTATTCACCTGAAGGTTCCTAAGATTATTCAGGTATCTATTGGACTCTAGAGAGACTAAATTTAGCCACATGGAACCTTCCTTTAAAATCCAGGTCTGGAAGAGTAATTTCTGTTTCAACAGCAGGCAGCAGGGCCATTTTCTTGGTGAAGCTGTGGATCTAAAAATGTTTTAAAACCTCTGTGGCTTCTTCACATGAGAAAAGTGTAAATCAGAGAAAAAGGTGTTGAAGAAAGGCCATCTGAAGCAGACCAAGCAGTACACACAAATCTTATTCCAGCTTTTTGAGCTGGGGGCATTTGGCAAAGAGGAAATTGGGAGGTGCTGGTGGTGGGATCAATCTTCCTGGAGCAGTGGTGATGCTGTTTGCAGCCAGTCAGTGTTGCCATATCTCACTACTTCTGTGCCCCTGTTCTCACAGGTAGGGGCTGGTAGACCTTAGTTTTGCAGTATATATGGCAACAATGTTTTTCTCTACAGATATAGCGCNAGACCTTAGTTTTGCAGTATATATGGCAACAATGCAAGTTCATGTTTTTCTCTACAGGTATAGCGCAATATTTTTGCTGCTTTTACAGAAGGAGGGATTGAGTCGACCTCAAAGAGTCCTGTTCTTAAATCCTACCCCCTAAATTGTGTCTACCTACTCAGTATAGGCCTTTCATTCATTGCTTTATGTAAGGAGAAGCAGTAATTGTTTTGGTCAGCTGCTGTCTGTTTTGTAAATGAGGCAAAGGGTGGTCTTCTTTAGTCAGTTACAAATATCTTGTGAACTAGTGCATTTTTTCTGTGTGTTTATATTTCTACTCCGTCTTTCAGCCAACTTTCTTAAAATATTTTGCAGGTGTTTCTGTGGGAATACTCACAAAACTGTTCTTTGGTTGAAAAAATTCATCAGCATCTGTAGTGAATAGTGAGAGAAACTGGGGTGAAGAGTCTTTTAGACATTGATGAATATGACCAATGATCTGTTTAAAGCCAAGTAAAAATTTAAGTAATTTACCACACCAGGCCTTTAGATCTTTGCCAAATGTCATCAAGAAAATTGATGGTAGTGCCCATATCTCCTACAGCTCTGCCAGCCTCAGACTTTAATTATTATAGCAAACTACTGTTTTATTTAGTAAAAAACAGTCTGACAAGCTTGGAAGAAAAATGAACTGGTTTTGTGACAGACTGCTACACATAGAAATCTTGTGTAACAGTGGCAGGACTTAATCTGGTTGACTCCCCTGGAGAAAGGACTCTATAGACTGAGTGTGTTTGCAGAGAATCTGTGAATAGAGGGATGGACATCTGCTGGGTAAATCCTCTGTTGTCAGGCTATAGAGTTTTTAAAACACAAGGCAAATTTCACCTATTTCCTGAAAAAAACATTGACATACCTCTAACTTCTGTTGCCTAAACTACAATGGCATTCAGTTAGGGGTATGGGCAGTCTATTTTAAAACTCTCAACCATGCTGTGAGCATTACTAGAAAAAACTGCTGCTCCATTAAATTCAAATTCTGAAGTTAAGTGTTATACTCACCACAATGCTAAGTTTCTTTTCTTCTCTCTCTGGTTGGCACGTAAATGCCATCATTTGCTCTGATATATTAGTTGCAGGATTAGAAGGCAACTCGAAAGTCCTTTAGCTGATGTTTCAATTAATATATTTTTCAGGTGCACACACTTCATGCTCTAGAATTTAATGTTTATGCCATTATTGTCGTTATTATATGAACCACACTAAATGAGGCCCAGGTTGTATGTGGTGCTGGATGGCGTCAGTGGTGTGTTTGGTGAGCACTCTTTGCTGTCACCTAATGATGCCACAGGTACTGGATTCTGTGGGGTGGCTGAGATGTTCACACAGCATGGCATATCTGACACCGCTGGCGACCATACCCTTGGCAGTGGGAGAAGATAGCCCTGAGCAGTAAAGCACCAAGGAGTAAATGTCTGAGTAAATCCCTTCCTCTTGGTTTTTTATTCTCAGGCAGCAATCTCTTTTGAACAGAAGCAATGGGTCTGATTGGGTCCTCCCACAGGTATTATACTTGTTGTCTTCTCAGATGTGTCATCTCATGTGAAGGAGAAGCATGTGATGTGCACTCCCTCCCAGTGCCTGACAGCCTGGTCACACTGACAATAAATTAAAACAAATACTTCATTTTCCCTAAGCTCTACTTATCTTAGCTAATGATCAAAGAATTTACCTGTTCTAGGTTTGGTGTCGTTTCTATTTTTGTTTTTGTTTTGTATTTTTCCAGCAGAACTTCAGCTTCTTCACCTGATTTCTTTAACTTCTTTTTCAAAATGTTCAAAAATTAGGGCTGAACCTTGCAAGGTGCTGCATGTGCATGGGAAAAAGAGCTGACCCAGTGTTATCTGAGGTCTTTGAGCATGGGAACACCTCTGGCTGCAGCATCAGCAGTGAAGGGGGAGAGCTGCCTCCAACAACTGAGGTGCAAGAGCCATGTACTTCTCAAATGGTGATGAAACTGTCAAAACAAGGCTTTCCTGGGCTCCAGGAAGTTTGTTCTTGGCGCTGCACGTGGAAGGACTGTCATTCCTCATCCCATACCCATGGTGTGAGTAGCCCAGAGCACGGCCAGAGTGCTGTGGGAGTCAGTTCCAGATGGGTTTGTGCAGCCTATTACATAGTGTACACTCATTTTCACTGTCTCTCTGTGCTTGGAAAGAGAGCAGTATTCCTGGCTCTTTTTCCTGGTTTCGCAGCCGTATATTCATACAAGGTTTTTACCCTGGCAGGTATGATCACAAAGAGAATAGTGCAGTAGCCTCTGAGGGAAAGGAGCAAATCAAAACACATCAGTCTCCTGAACCAGAGTCCCAGCTACCACAGGGTTGCGAAAAATGCCATGCACGTGCTTTTGCTGCATGCTAAAATAAAGGGAAGGGAAATGAAAAATACATCACCATGTCCTTTAAAAATTTGTACCTACAGAGTTGAAGCAACCACAAGTGATGCTGTACAGATGTTTTTTCTCTTGCCAGGGAGAAGTGCAGTGAGGCCAGAGTCTTTTAATCTGTCATATATATAACTGAAGATTTACAGTTGGAATCAGACTTGAAAATGTAAATGGCTTTTCAATTGTAGAGTCTGGTCCATCATAATGGCTTTCATTCAAAGCTTTGTCTGGGTAGAACAACAGCTGTTCTGCCTGTGGTTTTTCTTGCCTTATTTTATTTTTAGAATTTTCTCATATGTAAGATGCCACAAGACGCAGACTGGGAGACCTCGTGATGATGTCTGAAATAAATGAAGTGCTTTCCTTCTCCACAAAGACAGTTAATTCAGCTTGTGAAGAGTCCTGACCTGGACTTTTGACCACCTTCCCACTCCTAACATAGCTAATCTGGATAAAATGATATGCAGAGATCCAATCTGCCTTTGAAATTAGTTTGGTTTCTTTTTTTTTTTTTTACCATGAAATCATCAGCTGGTGACTGCTGAGAGTCCCCAGCTTTTGCATCTTAAAGTTAAAAGTTCGGGAAAATCGGTGGTTGATCATTTAAAAACGCTACTGTTAAAGCAAATTCAAGGGTATTTGGAATTGAAGTGTCTCTGGTGTTCAAATTCAACAGCTGTCTCTTTTTGCATCCCCCTTTTCAGCATGTGTACAATTCTGCAGCTTTTGCTTATTAAAGTTTTTTATTAAAGGTCCATGTTTGACTTCATAAAGTACACCTGCTCAAATGTCGATACCAATGAGAATTTAGTATAGAAACAGGAGCTGCAACTCCAAATACTGCTGTGGATGTATTTTCCGCTGCAGACAGTGGTTTTTTGCTTGGAGACCTACTGTATGTTCTTGCTTTTGTTCTTTCTTCCAAAGTTGAGTTTTGTACTTCTAATACAGATGGAAAAGTAGAAAATATTCTGTGTTTCAAAACTTGTGTAGGAGGAAAAGGACATGTAGGAAAAACCAACCAACCACCAAAACAAAAGCCTCAACCCAGCTCCCAGAAGACCTGGAGCCACCAGGAATTTTTGTTTGTGCTGGGAAAGTATTACATGACTTCAGGCACCAACTGAATGACATGCCTTTCTTGCAAGGCAGGGATGTGTTCTCTTCACAGCTGAAAATGGGAATTACGAGAACCACAACACTGCCCCTGTTATGTTGTTTCTGAGAAGAGAGCTCCTCTGTGGTTTATCTTACTAGAAACCACGATGCGGACATCAGGGTTCATCATGCTCCTCAATCATTCTCCATATTTTTTTCTTCTACTCCCTGAGCTGTCCCTTTCTATTTTTCTCTGTTCCCCTTCTGTCATCAGCTCTTCTCACTTGACCTTTTCTCTTTCTTATCTCCTACAGATTCTTTGAAACACAGCAGGAAAGCAGGGTTGCCCCAGTCTGTCAGATGATGGGCCAGTGACAAGGCTGTGGCTGTAGGTAAATTTGCTACACAAGCAGATAGCACGAAGCTGTCTGTTGTTCAGATATCACTTTGTGCTGTTCTCACAGGCAATAATCCAGGAACATTATTTGCCTGCTACAGTGGGATACTACAATGCCAAAGATGCTTTGTCTGATTTCCACTTCCAGGCTTTTATTTTGACATAAAAACCCAAAGTGGACAAAAATACATTGTTGCCATTCAGAAAAATAATTCGTCATCTGTTTTATATGAATGTGGGTAATAGAGATGGAATTAAAGAAATGTCATTTTTGCAATATGCCCAGACTTCTGAATGAGAGGATTCCTAAACAAAATCCTTCCAAAGTCACATTTCAGACTTGTAGCTTCCATCAGCGGGACCTCTGGCAGGGCTGGCAGGAGCATGACTGCAAATATGGGGAGTTTGGAAGCTATCCTTAGAGAATCATACTGATGCCTGAGCTGTGGATTTGTGCCTTGGCAGGACAGATAGAAAAAGTATAAGTCACATGCTAATCTCTGAATTGGAGGTTTTAATCTCTTGAAGATCAAGGACCTAAGGATAACCTGAACTTAGATTCTGCTCTGGTATAAACCCAGAATAAGTGTGCTTAAGCTCAGATATGCAGACTGATTTTTCAAATGCCTTATAAAATGTGTTACTGCCTTATAAAAAGCCAGGCAGTTGTAACCTACTCCAATTCAGCGGGAAACCACCCTTTACACCGGTTTTGTTGCTCTCTGTTCTCTTGCAACACTAACAAAAAAGAGTATGGAAACTTCCACCATTCATCAAGATGCCCAGAGTGTCCTCAGATAATCCCTTGTGGGGCTGGATGGTGGGATCAGAGCCAGGCTCTGTCATCAGGGCTCCCCAGCTGGTCAGAGGGATGCGTTTTTCCCAACCACCCCTTACTGTGTCTCAAGATGAATGGCTCCACGCTGACCACTACAATTACTTGACAGTCCCAGGAGAGAAGCTGTTTAAGCTAAAGGACAGCACTGGAACCAGAACAAATGTGTCTAAACTGGACATAATTGCATTCACACTGGTTATTAAAAGAAGATTCCTAATAAAGTTTTTGAAGAGCAGCCAAAATGATTAGAGGGACAAAGCAACCCTTAATTATTTTTAAAGTATAAGTTGGTATGTTTTTGGGAAGATTTGTTGAAGTTGAGCTGCAGAGGAGTCAAAGGTCTCAGCAGTCCTTTAACCTTCTTGTTTCTGACCAAGGGGTCTCTTGGTTATTCAGTGTCAGGTGTTAACTCTTACCCACACGGGACATTGCTCAACTCTGCTGGTGTTCCTCTGCTGTGATCGCACTGAGCTCTGCTCTCCAGAACAGCAGCAGAAATGGCTGCCTCCCATATGCAGGGTGATGGGGGAAGGACACCATTCTGTTTAATTTAGCACTGAAAAGCCCACTCCCCTGACTAAAGTGTATGAAAAATAATTTGCTCTATGCCAATGTTGGTTTCACTGGAAAAAGTCACTTCTAAAAATCACCTCCCTGATAAACAAACAAAAAAAAAATCTCTAAAACAAGACATCAAAATGAATCACATTCTTGAAAATCTCCTGTTTCTTCCAGTCACAAAATGGGGCTGGCAATACTTAAACGCCTCTGGGAAGTTCTCTGGGTAAGAAAATCATCATGGCATGCAAGACCTTCTCCAAAAAGGGCATTATTTGCCTAGTAATTTGCTTTTTTTGTTTTGGTCTAAAAAAACCCCAAAACATCTTCACACAAATGTTGTAGGGTTAGACTGAGTTTATTTTGAAAAAGAAATCAAAGAATGTTTTTTTCATCTCTGAGCCAGATGGGAAGAAGAAACAAACGTATTTCACTAAATGAAAGAAAACAGATGAGAACTTCCAAAAATTTTTTTAGCCAAGTTTTTTTGGGTGTTTTTTGGTTTTGTTTTTTTTCACCCCCCGCCACTAAACAGCATGGAAAAAATGAGGTGGAGATGTTTAATGAACAAATAGGCTCTGGTTTTAGGAAGGTCTGGTTTCTGGGGAGCAAGAGTTTTGTCTGTAAGGCAGTTTACTATCCCATTTATGGATGCCCAAGGTATCTCTGAGTGTGGGTAAGCACTGGGAACTTCCTCCTCCAGCTCCTGCCCAAGCCCTGGGGAGGCCAGGGTGTCCCAGCTGGAGGGAGTGGCAGGCATGGGCAGCTGTCCCACTGCCTGCCTCTCACCTGGGTTAGCCCTGGCACCTGCACAGGGCAGTGCAGAGCCTGCTCCAGGGACAGCCGGGCACTCACAGAGGAGCCAACATCTCCAGGGTACACAGACACCCACGGAAGTGAGGCAGGAAAAAAAAACCAAGTCTGGAGGCTGGGGCTGGAGACTGCTTGTTCCCTTTGGATGCTACATGTGTGTGAACTGCTGTGCTCTTAGGCAAGGAGGCTGCAGTGGGGAAAAGTGGTTTTGTTTTCTCACTGTGAATCGACTCAACCACCTTTCCCCTACTCCTTGCAGAGCAGTTTCTTCCCACAGCCAGTGGCTGCCCTCCGACCAGCTCCTCACCTTGCCAGTGATCAGACACCAGTTCCTGCTACTTGCTAAGAGCAGAGTAGCTACTTGCCAGGAACAGAAAATTAAAAGAGGAGGTCAGCCATCTGAGAGAGAGAGAGAGGAATAGCAAGACCAGATCAGCCATTATAAACAGACAATTTAAGCCATCATAATGGCTAATGTGGGGACTGATGTGACTTAGTTCAGGACATCCCTCACCTGGAGGCCCATCTGAGGTGTTTGGTGGGCTAGGACACTAAGCAGCAAAGGGCTTCAGCCCTTCTTAAAGGTCTTGTTCAGATCAGACCTTCAAAACCATGTTCCTAGCCCCTATGTGCTGCAAGAACAAGGCACTAAACCTGCAGTTATGGGATAAGATAGCCCCAGTCATGCTCAGAAGCAGGATGGTGTAAGTGAAAAAGAAGGCTTTAATGGAAAAAAGCTTCATCAGTTTGATTTTTAATACCTATGAATGTTCTGGCTCCACATCTCTCTGATCTCCACGTCCCTCTCCTTTACACACACATGCACAGAGTTAACAACATTCATTTCCGTGTCTCCGCTTAGTGATTCCTTTATTGGAACATTTGCAAGTATTAATTATAGACAACAAAGGAAATGAGAGTTGAGATTTATAAGCTCTAATCAGCTGAAGGCATTTCCAAATAAATTAATGAAACAAGTCAGAAATGACATTAAGAAATCCAGAACTTAATGTAAATCACAATGACTTTGTACCTTCTCTGCCTTTCCCTCTTTTTCTTCCAACAGTCCCAGTGCTTGCCAGGGTATATGAACTTGTATTTAATTTTATGTAAAACAAGAAGGATGATGTGAATGTGCTCAAAATTACAAGTTACAATACTCGTGCATAAGAAAGAAAGCAAAAACTCAAGCTGGGACGAAATGATTTCCTTTCTCTTAAAACATTCCATACAACCTGCATTATTATTCAAACCATACAGAAAGATTTGATGGGGATGTTTTCCCATTAAGGAGTGGCAGGTCTGACTTTCGTGACAATTTCTTGGCCCATTCTGGTGTCCTGCTTGCGCTCCTGCCAATCTGTCCTTTCCGTGACATGTTCCTGAGCTGTCTTAACCCTCTCTTGGTCCTCTCGGTGATTTCAGTCCTAGTTGCCATTGGACACCTCTGTTTCCATCCTGAAGGAATACTAGGTCAAAAGGATGCTCTGTCTCAGCACGCCTGGCTGCTCAGGCCATATTTTAAGGATGACTGGACACGTCAGGCACGCAACTGCAGCATCCCTCTTCATCCAGTTTTGTCTAACAGCTGCAGTGTTTGATTCAAGTGTGGGAACAGAGGGTGTGAGCCCAGTCATGTCTCATTTCTCAGTGTCCTCAGCTTGTCATTCCTCTGACTGGAGGACACTAGATAACTCTTGGATAATCTGGTCTTGTGTATGTACCATCACTGCTGTTGCTGAAGGAAGAGAAGGATGAAATCTGGGCAAGGAAGTAATACAGCCTGGGCTTAAACAGAGGTTTCTCATTAACTTCTTTTGGTGACAGAAGTCTGTGACATCAATAAAAAGCATGAAGAATGTAATTTAATGTGGTAGATGCTCAAAACAGGCTTATTTCACCTAAATAAGCCAACATTCAAAACAAAGGTTCCACTTCAGTGTGGCTCTTCAAGGCTCCACTCACCAGGGTTTGCGAGGCTCTCTGGGCACACAAAATATTAGTTTTGTACCTCATTATCCAAAAATAGCAGTTTAATATTATCTCCACAGGCAATGTGTAAGTATATATGTAAACACTACGGCGTGTGTCTACACACAACTCCTCAGTACAGCATGACAGTGCATGGCAGAATCAAGTTGTATTCAAAACCTTATGAAAAAGCCAAAAGAAAAGGCCCACAAAACCCAGACTGTGTGAAGACAAGCCCTGCCTCCCTGATGGTGACATAGGGTTTCTGCAGCTGCAATACATACACCTTTCACTTTTAATTAAGCAGATGCAATTTTTGTGTTGTTCCTGTGTCATATCTAATTTGTATCCACAGGACAGATTCCCAAATGTAAAATTTTGTGTATTTTGAAAAAAAATTATAATTGAAATTTAAAACACTGGAGGGAGTGTGAGATGATGTAGGGAAACAGCAGTCTTTAATTAGTTGATCTTAGGAGCAATATTTGAAAATCTGAAGTACAAAATCTTGTCTCTTTCCAATAGAGTTGGAGTATTTCAACAAACTTATCTGCATTTAGCCAAGGTAAATGGCAGGTCAGAATGCAATAGAAAAGCAGCTCTGCTTCCCAAGAAGCCAAAACAACTTCCTTCATTGTAGAAGGAATATGGCCATGAGAAGGGTTTAAAAACCAGAAACAAATACCAAAGTTTCTGCTAATGAATTAACCCACTAATTTGTTTAAATTCCTGATAAGCAATATTGCTGCCTAGACAATGGCTCATGGGACTGTGGAGGAAACTGGCTGGGTAATGATATAATCTCCTTCTGCTTTGCAGCATATTTTATTTTCTACTTTGTTTGGGAGAGAAGTACTGGTCCAAGAAAACAGAGAGATCGATTTACAAAGCACTTTGAAGAAGTGCAAGTTTATTAGACTTTTCTGAGAAAGGCATGTGTTTCTCACCAAATCTTGAAATCTGTCTTAAAAACAAACATATTTCAGTGTGTGCAGCTTCTTTGTTTCTCTTTTCAGCCCTCTTTGCCTGGGCTTGACCTGCAGTATGTGTGGCAACTACTGGGGTAGAATTCCTTACAAAAGGGAGAATGAACGAAAACATTTCAAAATGATTATATTAAAAATTGGAGATTTACTTCCATGGAATTTTCTCCTGACTGGAAGGAAGGAAGGAAGGAAGGAAGGAAGGAAGGAAGGAAGGAAGGAAGGAAAAGCTTTTATTAAAATGGTCTTTCCATAGTACCCTGATGAAACATTGGCTGTGATCAGAGCTATAATCAGTATCTAGTCCTTAGTCAACTTAATTGTTATACATGCAGACTAGACTGCATACAGTAAGGAAAACTCTATCTAAGTTCTGCTTTTAAAGTTATTTAAAGTTATTTAACCAGAACAAATCATCTGGGAAAGTAAAAATATTTCTAACTGGAAAAATATTTTTCTATAGCTGAGCTAGGCCTGACAGCAAACCTTAATGAATTATTAGTACCTTTATTGTTTTCTTTGGCCCCTGTGCACTATATTTGTAAAAAAAGTCAGTAAAAAAGAGAACAATTGTAAAAAGCAAATATTTTGTACAAAAATACAAAGTTTTAAAAGCTCTTAAAAGTATATTCCATATTATTGATAAGAGTTGGACTATATATATATATTTATATAAAATCTATATATTCGTGTATCTGTATAATTTTCCTACATTTGGGATTTTAGCAAATGAAGCAACTGTTTACACAGTTGCTTTATATGTTTTTTTATATGAGTGACCAACAGTCTTACTCAGATTGATAGAATGTCTTTTCTCAGAAGACACAAGCTGCTTATGGATATGGTTACTGGTTGGGTAGAAAATCTTAAACAGAATTAGTCCAACAGTATTTTCTGATGCTGAGGGTCAAAAGGCCTTAAATAATTGCAGGATGCTGGAGAAGAGTTACTGCTGAATTCCTTGATGCTTTTAAATCAGTTTTCAGTGCTTGCTTTTTTCTGTTTTCATAATTTTTTTGATTTTGGAAGCCAGTGTTGCTCTTTCCCAGGATTTTCTTCTTCTTTACATAAATTTCCTTAATATGAAGGTATCTGTAAAGTCACAGCCTATTACACTCCAAGAATTTGCCCTACAGTATGAGAGAAAAAAAGAAAAACAAAGAGAAAAAAAATCCTGTAAAAAGCCTGTGAAGATTAAACAAATTTCCAAAAAGAAAACCTACAGAGATCAAGGTATGTAAAAAATTTGAGCAGACTCGTATTCAGATCCTGTATGTCCTGGAGGATAAATATTTGTAAACCTTGAAGTTTTCTTAAAATAACAAATGTATGTAGGAAAACCAGGGTAAATCATATTGTTACTTACACATGGTCCTTCACTCTGGTCATCCAAACAGAATTATACACACAAAGCTTGTTCAGCACTTAGTTTTGTCTTAGAGGACTATGGATGGGATGTAATTTTGGCTCTAGCTGACATTTATGTCTGCCTTCACTGAAATTCAACTGACAAGTTTCCAGCTGGAGGAGCCAGGCACCCTTGGCAAAGCAATGTTTAAACAGGTTGTATGGAGGAGATAACATTTCAGGCAGAGCCCCTCCATGAACACAAACACCAGCTTTGACCACGTTCTGTGACGATGAGGCCGGGCTCTAAGCAGCCATGGGAACCACCTGCCCTCTGCTCCTGCAGAAATGCCTGTGTCAACAGGAGATGCCCTGTGGCAAGCACCTGGCTGACTGCTGGCCCACACTGGCAGTTTATGAGTCCTTCACTCCAGCTGCAACAGATGAGATGCTTATGGCCTATGGACCCAGCTTCTCAGTCCCATGGCACATCTCCTGGCAGCGATGGGAATTTTAAGATCTCCTTAGCAGTCACCAAGTGCCTCCTATTGCACAAACTTTCAAAACAAGTCTTTTTAGTTTTTGAAGGCTAGTTCCTGAGCCACCCTAAGGTCAGCTTTCCCTGTTGTGTGGCCCCTGACCCTATAAAGACAGCTTCCAGTGTGGGTAGAATCTGGAGCATTAGCCAAATCATGCCCAAAATTTTAGGCATGTGTAAAGCCTACAGGAAATGGTCAAGATGCTGAGCATGGCTATAGCCAGCTTTGAGGCTGCTTTTTCCAAGTGCAATAAATCCAGCACTTGCATCTGGATCTGAGTAGAAGTGCTCCACATGTGATTCCCCCTCTTCCTCAACAAGGCACTGCCATAGCATTTAGCCAAGATCTCTCCTCTACCTGCGGGATATTTACTATGGGCACGATGAAATAATCAAACCAAGGGCCTTGCTCACCTTTGTCCATGTCTTTTTCACAAATGAAATTGTTAACATCTTCACAGTAGAAGTCATTCCAGAGCCCAGCATAGATCAGCCCGGCGCAATCTTCCCCTGGCCCGTGCCCGTGACTCCAGTTATCAGGCTGCCCAGTTTTCCAGTTTCTTTCCACAAAAAAGCAAGAGATATGATTGCACAACACAGCACACATGGCAGGTTTTCACCACAAGAAATTAACGAAAACATCATGAGATCTGTTCTGAACGGGAAACACACATTGAAACAAACAATACATGACTCTTGCTGAAAATGGAAAACAGATGTATTACAGAGAAGGGAATCTATTCAGCCTCAGGCTGCCAAAACTCAGAGACCTAAATTTAGACCAATGAACTTTATTTTAGTTTCTGAGTGCACAGGCACACACAGTGGGAGTGCTCCATGCTCCATGTGCATTGCTCCAAGCCTGCAAAACCTGCACAGCGCATTCCTGCTGGCAGATGGGACTGAGAAGAGCCCACAGGCTCAGAGGTACTGCCAAGATGGCAACAGCCTGCCCTTGCTCACTGCAAAGGCACTCAGCCCTCTGACTGCACCAAAGGTGGGCGTCCTGGGAGGAACAGCAAAGATCCATGTGTTTTAGGGACACGTGCTCAGATGAGAAGGGAATTCTATTGACTTTTAAGAAATGCACATAGTATATTTACACACATTTTTTGAGATCATTAGCTTTGATGGCGAAATTGAATGTAGCAAGTAAAAAATCTTGCAGCAAGTGTTTCCTGTTTTTGTTTAACAAGTGAGAAACGCTTCCAAACTCAGGACTTAAAAGCTCCATTTTCCTGAAGAAACAGGTTGTTGAAGGGAGCTTGTGATTGCTGGCTGACACAGACCATGCTCAGCTGAAAAACATGCCTGCCTGACATAGAGCATCCAACCAGGCCCCTGGGAGGACACAGGGCTTTCCAGAAGTAATGAAATACTCCAAAAATCTATAACCAACAGCTCTGAGGTTATGACAGAGCACCTAAAACCATGGTGTAGTGGAAATCTACTAAAAGCAGCACCTTAAGTAGGATCAGTCACAGTGCTGCCATGAAGAGGAAGAAAGATAAAAATGGGAAAGGAGAAAAAGGGGAAAATATTACTGTTCATTTGAAAGGAATCTGACTTTTTCCATGTTTTTCATCTAAACGAACACCAATGAGATCACAACTAATCATTTCGTAACATCTGACTGGCTGTGTAGCTTGTTTTTCTGAAGCACAGCATGTTCAGATCTATAAACTCTTTAGTCTACTCCACAGTATTAAAAATTTGGGTGGTTGCAATCTGTTCCATTTAGGACAAATTAGGTGTAGCCCTAGGATTCCTGGAAAGCTGCCAATTCAGTTCTCAGCTGGCCAAAGTATAGACACCCTCATTTCATGCATTTTCCTTATGTTGAATGCTTTCCATTTGGATTTGGGCTTTATCTAAAGACTGGTCATTTTTTATCAGAACGAGTACTCTATTTATAGCCAGTTGTAATGCAAATAAGGAAAATTCAAACCAAAACAGTAAAACTGTGCTTTCCATCTCAACTTTGTAATAAAAGTCAGAAGCAAAAGTTTTGGCAAGAAACACTACGCTGCGTAGTTATGTGATTCTCTCATTCAACATTCAGTGTTCTTCCTGGCAAGGAAAGGAATCCTTGTGCATGGAGAAGGCAGACAGAAAGAACCCCAGCACCCTCAGTAACAAATTAAATTATTGGCATCTACAACCATCTGGATTCATGAGATAATTTCTAGATGCTGCTTTTAGAAGTCTCAGCAAGAGTGATAGCATTGCTTTTTATTTACGTACGTGTAAACTGGTAAGGATCCATCCAACCATCTCCATTCATTTTCCTTCTCTGAATCTGTTAGTCCAATCCAGAAGCTGCCTTTCCCAAAAATCTGTCTTTTTATCCATTGCTGTGAAAGAAAGATCTTAGTCCATAACAAGGACAACGGTCTTTGGGGCCAATAAATTACACTGGTTTCATAAGCTTCTTGTTATTAGAATAGAGAGGGGCAGAGAAATTTTTCTAAGCTGAAGATATGTTTCAGGAGTTGGCCTTGGGACCCCTTGCCCAGACTAGAATCCCTTTCAGTGTTTGCAATGAGGTAGAGAGAGCTAGGCATGAAAATTAGGTTCACATAAAGCCACAGCTAATACCTTATGGATAGAAATTGAAAAAACCCCAAAGAGTAAGGAATTGTATCTTGACATCCCCACTGACATATTGAATTGTATTAAAAATATAGTTAGATTAAAGACACTTTTGGGCCATACTAGTCCTAGGCTGCATGTATTAAATCAGATAATTTAAAATTAAGTTATATTCACTGCTGCAGAAAATACTTTGATAGTACACAAGGCATAATGGCTTCCATCTTTAAAGGTTCAAAACTCCTATAATTCTCAGCAGCTTTTCTGACTGCTCTGTCCCCACCACCTTCAGGGTCAGCATCAGTTCTGCTCACACTACCCTTTTTCACAGGAAAAAGCTGCTGGTCGGGCAGAAGGTAGACAAAATTCTAATGAGTCAATCAATGTGTTTACTTCTACTATATGAATTCATGGTGCTCTCAGCTTCCCACTATCTTGTGGTTTCTACATGTTAAACAACTTCAAACTCCCTCCTTGAAAAACAGCAAGAGAAGGTAATTACCTGCTCCTCTTTGTTGTTGATGATAACCAAGCGCGATGCTTTCTCCTCACAGAATAACTTTGCCTCTTCAAAAATTTCTCTTTCAACTGAAAAGTAGTAGCACTTTTCCGTATAGTTCTTCCAATGGGGAGAACAACCTGGGATGTGAATTTTTTTGTGTTAAGCCTGTTATTGGTAACTCAATGGAGCAGTAATAGGGCCAGTAGTAAATGGCGGAACCCCTACCCATCTACAGCATGCAGTGTGTTGATTGCTTACCATTAGCCTCGGGTACGGGCGTAGGTTCACTCTGTAGTGCCATTGGCATCCCTGGACCTGGCGGCCCTGGTGGGCCAGGTGGGCCCTTCGGACCAGGCAGCCCAGGCACTCCAGGGAGTCCAGTTAGTCCTCGCGGTCCTGGTAACCCTGGGCTTCCCACAGTTCCTTGCAGGCCTTGAAATCCTGGTGGGCCTTGAGGCCCTGGTGGACCATCCTTGCCTGGTGGCCCCGGTGGCCCTGGGTCTCCATTTGGTCCAGGCAGACCTGTCTTGCCAGGAGAACCTCTCTGACCTTTGGAGCCAGGCGATCCTCTTGAACCTTTCCCTCCTTTTTCTCCTGGTGGCCCGGCTGGCCCAGGTGGGCCCTTCTCACCTGCAGGTCCTGGTGGTCCGGGCTCTCCTTTCTCTCCTTTTTGTCCTTTTAGGCCAGCGGGGCCAAGAGGACCTTGAGGGCCTCTGTCACCTTTAGGTCCCCTTGGACCAGGAGGGCCTGAAACAATGTAAGCATGCAAAGTGGGGATATGCACAGAAAACAAAACAAAAGCCCAGATGGGGTGGGCTTGTTTAATATGTCTTAGACCAGCACCACTGGATATTTAATAACACAGAAACTGGGCTAACTGGTGCTTTCATCAGTGCTTGTAGTAATGCAGCTGCTTTTCCATACTGTTGTTCTTTCCTTGACCTCCACAAAATACAGAATACAGACAATACTCTGATACACCCAGTCATGTGAACTGGACAGTGACACCGTGCCCCAGGTGACCAGCCAAGGTGCCAGTCCCTGCAAAACTGTGTGCACTAGTCTATACTAGTTTATGCACTACTCCTGTGTGTTGGTGCTCCTGTTCCCTCACTCTGCCACGCTCCCTTCTCCTTCTAGTCTCATCTCTCTGCTCTTAGACCCAGGACTTTTTCTACTTTTCCTGTTTGTTGGTTTATCAATAACGGGGTGTCAAAAAGAGACAAAATGATGGATAGTGAGCAAAAGGCCAACTGTGGGAAAGACCAGAAGTTGCAAATTGGCCAGCTCTAACAAGACAGAGAACGATAACTCACGACAGGGAATGGCAATACTGTGACAGCAATTAACAACAAAACAATTTGGGATTCTGTTCATGGATGATCAAATCCCTTGTCAATACCTTCCCACCCCCGGCACTAATCTACATACTTCAAACTCCTCCAGAGATAGATTTCCAAGCTGGAATAATTTAGGCCTAGTTGAAATGAGAATGGTTAAGGTTACTGACATGTAATCTTGGCTCTAATGCAGCCTTAGTTTATTTGGAGCAATGGATTTATATTTGTGATTAGAGTTTTAGGCTGGTTCACATCTGATTGGAAATATGAGTGTTCTTTTCATTTGGGATAATATTTGGCTGGAAGAAACCTCCTAAACCTGATGCTATTTATTTCTGGAGAAAATAATGTATCCCAGGATTAAAAACTAAGCAAAGTAGGATGTTTTCTGGCAGACTTACAACTGGCTTAAAGTGAAATAGCAACTTGTTTTTCAGTAAGGGTGGACCTTTCTGGGAATAGTCCAACATATATTTTTTATCCATTTCCTTCTTACTGGGGATTGGTTTCTTGAGGTTCCACACCTTTACTCACTTATTTTAGAAACTAAATCAAAAGCAGATCCAGTCAGTCAGACAGAATAAAATTTTGCTAAGTCAGAACCTTCTTTCATAACATCCCCATTTTAGCTATGTAAAAAAGGCATAGAAAAATTAGTATCGAAAATTCAAGCTACACGTACGTTTCCAAAGTTTAGGATTAGATAATGGAAAACCCCAGGAGTCTGTACCAGCATGCACTAACTTCCACAGAACTAAAGAAGTAATGTAAACAGGAATTCAGCACACACACATCATTAGGGAAGCTGCATACCTTGTAGGATAGTGAAGTTCTTGATGAGCTGGCCATGTTTGGAATCCACCAGCTTCATTTCTTCCATGATTACTGACAAATTGGCAACTTCAACATCTAACCTTGACCTCATCAAATCCTGTTGCACCTTGAGAGATGCAGAGTCTATGCGAATATTGGCTAGTGTGCTGTTCATAAAAATCAGCTCATCTGAGTGTTTACTTAAGGTGTCCGTACAAGTTGTCCTGACCTCATTGAGATTGCTTGTCAGTGTCCGTAGGTGATGAGCAGTGTAGCTGATGTTGCTGATGATATTGACTATATCGGTTTCAAAGCCCTGGAACCTTTCTTCTAGTTGGCTGAATTTGGCAGCAGTTCTGTTTTCATCTCCTTTATGCTGTTCCTGGAGATCCTTTAGACTTTGTTCATTGGCTTGGGCAATTGTGGTGATGTTCTCCATCTGCCCACTGAAGGAGCTGAGCTGATTGTTCACGTCTTCAAGTGTGTCATTGTTGGCTTTTGCCATTGCTGAGTTGTTGGCAGCCAAAGCCTGTAAATTGTGTATTTTCTCCTTAATCCAGTCAGTGTCCTTCCGGGCCTGAATGACAACCTGCTGCAGATTTTGAAAGTCATTCTTGAGTCTTAGAATAGCTGAGCTTGTATCTTCCATTGACTTCTGTAAGACACTGATAAGATTTCTTTGCTGTATTTGAGTCAGGTTTAAGTTGTTAAGGCTCATCATTACCACATTATGAGAATGCTCTTGGCTTTGCAGGTTTGTTTGTATATTACTTGTGTCTTGCTGAAGATTGTTGATATAGCCAGTATATGCCTGAAGAGTCTTGTTGACACTGATGATCATGAAAGAGTTACTATCTAAGGCACTTTTCATTTGGTTCTGTCTATCATCTAATACATTTCCAGACTCTTGCAGCTTCTCCAGTGTGTCTTTGTTTCTGGTAGTTTTCTCTGCAATGTCATGAAGTTGCTGACGAAGAGCCAGAATGTCAGATCTAAAGCTGGATAGTTCAGTGTTAGTATTCAAGGCTTTTTGTCCAGCTTGGTCATCTGTTGTACAGGAAAAAAAAATGGAAAGGCTTTAGGGTTTTTTTTAAACATTGTATAAAACAGCACAGTGTATTTTAAGAACAGTCAGGTTGTCAAACTGTTCAGCAGAACTTTTATGCTATCTTTTCCAGAAATGAGAAACCACTAAGCAAAGTTCTGCCTCTAGACAGAGAAAAAAAGCAAAGAGGAATTGATGGAGACCTTGTGTCTTGCTAAGGAGAACAAAACGGTGATTCTGTCATCACAAATGAGAAAAACTATGGTTAGAAACTGATGAGTATATGCAGTCAAGAATGCTGTGTTCTAAATGAAAACTGAATGGGAAACAGAATTCAAAATATTAAACAGATATCAGCAAGTGTAGGTTTTGAAGTTACAACTGGATTTTGCTGAAAGCTCAGAAGTTTATCTGTTCATGTTTTCTACTTTCTTTTCATTTTAAGTGGAATACTTTCACTGTGATTTAGTACATATAATTCCAATTCTTAAAATCTTGGGTTTAGTTTTAAGTTCTCATACTTATTTTAAAGCAATCTGGGTTAGAGACAAAAGCTTTGCCAGCAGGCTACTTCAGATATGTCATGATAAGATATATTTCTGGTTTTCTCTCCAATACATCACTATTTCTTCTAATGACATTTATTTTGCCATTATTGTTTCCTCATGTTCAGAGTTTGAGCAAGGCAAAACCTTTATTCTTTGAGGAACATCTCTGCTTGTACTTACATTGCCCTATGGAATACTTCTGGAAGCTTGTCCAAGTATGATAAAGCATTTGAGATTGCACAGCCTATCATCCAGGACATAGAAACCAAGGAAATAAGCAGTCAACACTTGCTTTCAGGGAAGACTCCCTTGCTTGACCTCAATCACTTCACTATCCTGCTCACAGTCCATATATTTTTGTCCTCATCTAAGTGTAGCTTTATTTATGAATTAGACAGTCTGAAGTCCATAATTTCAGATGATGCCAAGAGAGAGCAGTATGGTTTTCATAAATTACAGTGAATACAGCTGTGTACGGTGCTTTTGTCTGGTGTGATTGAATGAGTCATGATGGCAAACGTCAAATGATGGCTTGTGAGACTTCAGCCTGAAGTGTTTATGGGGTCTTTTGTGGATGGACATTTTCCTGAGCACAGTTCCTCTCCCTGCCACTTCTCTCACTCCCGGATCTTCTCAGCTTTGACTCTATGTTTACCTCTTGGCTATAGCTCAAATTATACTGTGTTCCTCACATAGCTCTGACAACTGCCAGGTCCACATACAGCTAATCCCTGAAGGCCTGTCTTCCATTCATCACACGCTTTTATCCTTCTGGCCCTACAGCACTTCTCTTACTTTTATGTCTCCTACTCAAACTGCTCCAGAACTTTCCTAACTTCCTCCACGGCAAGTCCACTTAAATGGGAACTGAGCATCCCACTGAGCATCCATCCAGCAGCATGTAAAAATGTGTGGGCATGAAAGAAAGAAAGGTACTCCAAGTTGTGAAAACTTAATCAGATAATATGAAAACCAAAATAGAATCCAAAAGGTTGCACGAGCTTTAAAGTGTAACATTTACTTCTGTAGATGTGTCAGTAAAAGAACATGTCACTGAATTACCCCACATCTTTGAACTAAATGCAGTGTGAAAATACGTTAGAAGCCAGCTCCTTTTTGAGGGGAAGAAGTTGTAAAAATTTATAATCAATCTGCAAGCAAGGAAGTTTTCCTAGAAATATATGTCTCAATATATGATTTACAAAACTAGACAAAATTTATTTCAAGAATCATATACATGTATGCGTATATTAATACTTCTACGATAAAACCTGTATGTATAGGAAGAAAAGTAAAAATGTACACTTAGAGAGTAGAATCTTTATCCTTTTTTTTACATCTTCCTGAAAATTGAGAGCTTTGGTAGCACGTGGGAGATGCAAACAGACAACAATCTTATGTCCTATATTCCTTGAGATGATCAAGGAACAATTTATGGAAGTAATACACTTACCTCAGACATAAGAATTTTGAATAGCTGATTATTTGTGTACCTTCTAAAGTGGCCTTCAGTTTTGAATCTTAATTGCTGAAACAGCATCAAGATGACTGGGTGACAGGTGCTTATTTTATGTAGAATCTTTTGTGCTGTAGAACAGCTTCTGCTATGTTTTACATCTCTACCTCAGAGAAGATTCTCTTCTGAGGACAACATTTAAGTGTCTGTTTATTTAAGTATAAATGCTTTCAGAGTGACTTCAGTGGGAACTGTAAATTTTGAAGTATTCTTAAAATACGTTTCTAAGTAGAGCTGATCTGAACTATTTTTAAGTACTTTACCAAGTACTTGAGAAACTGGAATGGAACTGCTGTATCTTATCATAGGCAGAGATTTTTCAGATAAATTTCCTGCCTCAATCTGCCAGGAGAACACCCCAGGTCCGTAATACAAAGGGGCTTTGCTTGTGTGTAGATTACCTAATTTCTTCAGGTCACTCTCCACTTCTGTGAGCTTTTCTGTATATCTTCTGTGGGATGTTTCCAGGCCACCTGTCACATTGTCCATTTTTTCTACAACTAGGGGAGAGAGAACAGTGTGTTATGGAAAGAAGAAAAGAGAAATGATGAAAAAAGACTAGTAAACTATAAAGGAAACAAAACCCCACACCACTACCACCAAACAGTAAAAAAGAAAACACCTTAAAATTGCCTTGCTTTCCATTACACTCTGCTGTTGCTCTGTCAAATGTTGGAAGGATGAGCTCCAATTTGCTGGTGGACACAGAATTCTTCTACTTCTTCAGTCTGCCAGCAGTCCCTAAACATTTTTTTTGCCCATGAGCAATCTCTCTCCTGAATGAGGAAATCCCTCCTTGTGGGTTTTCCTTACAAACAAAGTCCTTTTCTTTTAACAGTATTTCCGTGCTTCAAGCACAGTGCTGTGTGGTAAAGGAAAACTAATTGCTAAAGGCTCAGATGTGTGAAAGAAGACTTCCTTTAATTTTGCTATGAGCCATTTCTCCTTAAAAAGCACTTTTTTTTTCTTGTGCCTTTTCATCATTAAAAGTTGCCACCTGGATAGCAAACTTAGGAGTGAGATAATAACTACTGAATGTTTCGGGGGGATTAAAGACATTGATAATGGTACAGATCACGCAAAACAGTCTTGAAACTATTCTGCCTCATTAAGATTGAAAGGATGGTCATTCAGGAAGTGCAGATTTATGGCTGATGTGGCCTTTATTTTGTAATGCCTGAGTACTTTTCTTGTCACTGAGACATTCAATTATTTGATGAAATTAATATGGGAATGGAAAAAGCAGAGCAACAAATAAGCAGCCCAGGGTGGCTTCCAGTGGCAAAAATGTGAAATGCTTGCAAGGTTTGAGGTAGCCTACAGCTTTCACACCAGACTTTGTCTAATAGCCTTTTGCATTCAAGCCACAACCAGGGGTAGAAATTGCTTCTCATCATGAGATTATTTAGTCCTTTTGCTACACTGGGAGCAGAATGGGTCTGTAACAATCGTGGGAGAGGCTACACAAGTTATTGTGGCACAATAATGCTCCTTCTTTCAAGCAGAAGAAATAAAGTGTTTCCCATGTTTTGAGGTACTGTAAGCCTGTGTGGGGTATGAGTACTTCCAACTCTTTCTGTCTGTGAAATGATCTGCAGCTAGGAAAGAGTCTCATAGAAATTGTTGCTATGTAAAGATTTGGGTTTTCACAAGCAGTGAAATTTAGACAGATTCAAAGTGTAGTTCATCAGGTTCTCCTTCTTTATTAACATTTGCCTTTGTTTTTCTGATTCTGGGTACCACAGTTACACTGGAGGCTTTTATTGCTTGCCCAAAACCAACATGAGAAAAACAGACCAAGACTATCTGATGCAACAGCACTGAGGAGTTACAACAGAGAAAAAATCTCAGGGTCTTCAGAGAGACCATACGCCCTTTGGTGAATTACCTGCCTGCTCCTTTCTAGGCTGCTAACAAGCCAGTAAAACAGAGACTCTACTGTGTGTGCAGTCAGTCAGAGTGTGGCTTTCTGTATTTGAGATGATGACAGATTGCTTGCTAAACACCAGACCCAGGCTACAATAATAGCTTTGCTCTTTCAGAGGGACAGTTGCTCAATACCTTCTGCTTTAGAAGGCATTTTTGTCCCCATTATAGCACTAATTTTTCACTGGTTCTTCTGCCCATTAAAGTTGTCAAAATGCTATATGCCATTTTTCCTAAATGAAGCCAGAGTTGATTCCCTGTTTGTCCTGCCCTGCTGTCTTCCAGGCTGGAGCTCAGATCAGCAAAGGTCCTTCGGCTACTTCTGACACTCCACTGATGCATGTATACACCTATGCATCACATGCAGTGAGAGTGAGGACTTGGCTTTTCCTTCTGGCTCTAGGCATCTCCTTGTTCAGTCTGTGGTGTTCTCCTTTGTCTACAGATAGTCACTGCACAGGGCATGGCTCACTCTGGGCACTTGTAGGGACCTTATGAAATCATCTTTATTTAAAAAGCAGGCCTAATTCAAGTGTTTCTGCTGAACCTGTGCCTTGACTGGCAATGTCACATCACCTACGGCTCTTGTTAATTCAGATATAGTGTAATATTCAACTGTTTTCCCCAGTTAAGCAACACACTTGGAGTTGGCAAATGAATACATATTATCAGTAATTAAATGAAAAAATGTAATTTCTTCCCTTTGCTGTCCAAATGAATGCCAGTTTGTACTTCAGATCTGAAGTTTGTAAAACTAAACTATCATATAACAAGTACGTTTTCGTGGTTGAATGAAATCTAACACTGGAAGCTTGAGTTAAAATATAACCCTGAAGAGTCCAAAGCAAATGAAAACAGTAGTAATCCTATCAATAAGTAGTTGTCTGGCAGTCAAATGAGACTGAACAGAACTGATTATACAACAGCATATGGTATTTTCATCATTCAAAGTGAAAAAAGCCCCAAATCACCCAACTCCAGCAGCAGAAACAGAAGAGATCTTAGCAAACGTGACTGTAGGGTTAGCTCAAGGGCTAAGCTGCCATCCCATAGATAAACCAATGCATGTATTTGCTTTATACTGGGGTGAGATCTTAGCCTCCATGGTCAAATAAATCATGGGTTTGGGGAACTTGATCCCCTGCCCAAACTCTTTCCCAAAGCAAGTTGTAGCTTATTAGCTTTTCTTGCTATTGCCCTGAAAGTGGAAAGGATGAATTTGGGAGAGAATGAGTAGCGAGAAGCCAGTGTTGGGTTTTGTTGCTCTTGATGTCAAAAGAGGTCATATGGACCGATGTCCTGTTATTGGGAATGTCTCTCCTTCCCTGGCAGTAGCTCCCACCACCATCTCTGGATGGAGCCTTCAGTGGTAGGTGAGCATGTGGAACACTGTCAGAAGTGAAAGTCAGCCTCTAGCCAGTGCCCCAGAACAGCCACTTTCCACCTTCTCCAGAAAAAGGCAAACAGGCAGATCAGCTGTTAATAGCACACACAAAAGGCCACTCTGCTGCTCCCAACAATCTGCCCGCTCTTAAAAAGGCAAAGTTGTGTATGTCTTAAGTTGCTTTTGGTTAACTTCACCTTAATTCACATCTTGGTCTCTCTGCATTGTCATCTCAATTTCTGACAAGATCACAGTGGAAAATGTGGTGAAGATCCTCTAAAGGAAACCAAAATTTCAAGTAGTTGCTGATCAGAACAGTGAGGACTGTCTGCATCTAAGCTACTATGACAAAATGTGCCATCTCACCAGGATAAGTTGGTCCCAGGTAATGGCAGGCAAACTATGTCTGGGAGACAAATAAAAGAAGTAGATGAAAGTCATGGTGGGCAGTACTCAAGAAACTTAAAAACAAGGACTGACTAGGAATAAAAACTACCAGAAAGTCAAGCTGCAAGCATTCCCTTACTGGAGTGAGTCACAGGAAGATCATTCATCTTCAGTAGACTAATCTGACACTGGCTGGTGCCAGAAAAATTATAACTTTTTATTTTTCATTTAATTTAATAAAGTATGTGCAAAAATTACAGATTGCTTTATTAGTGTTTTAAACAACAATTTGTTTTCTCAAAGCAGAAGAATGCTAAACATGCCTCGTTATTCCTTCATGTTTTGTTTCCTTGTTATTCATTCATGTTTTGGTTTCAGGTTTCTCCAACATACTATGTAATTTTTACCACTAGTTTGGAGGTTTGTTCTGTGTTGACTTTGCCTCCCATTGAGCTACTTTTTTGCTTGCCATATTTAAATCACTGATTAGTAGTTTTAATGCTTTAAATCACAAAGGATATTTAAATGCGATGTAGGAAATGAAAGTTTTAAAAGTAGTTTTGGGCTTTATAAACATAAGTGTAGGAGGCAAATTTAATGGAAACTTAGCTAAGAGACTGAAAGAATCCCTGATGCCAGCAGAATTCCTTCTTTCAGTATAATATTGCAGTAAAAAAGACAAGCCAAATTCTGATACGGAGAGGAGAGTTCAAGAACTATATACTTGTATTCTGAGTTTTGTTCTTCCTTTAAGGCCTAACCCCTTCTCAACAATCAAAACTATTGCAGTAATTAATTTGAATATCTACTGTCAGGGGTTTTATCTAACTTATGTCTTCCCTGCAAATTAGCATGTAGGTACCCTGAAGACAAAGCTCTTAAACTGCAGGTACAAAGGGCAGAATTAATGCCTGACATATGACCATTTGCTGCTTGGTGTTACAGAAGGAATATTTGGATTCAACAAGACTTTTCTCTCTCTGCCTCTTTTCCTTGGCATTCAAATGCTGCATTCACCAAGTTGGTGAGCAGTGGAGCAGCGGTCACCAAAATGTCTTAGGGTCTCCGAGCAAGATATGCTTTATTCACCTTCCTACAATCCCTTTTACACTTATTTGTGGAAAAGAGAATTCTTTTGTCCTTGTCCTGGATAGCTGTGATTTGGTACGGCTGTGACAGAAAGACTCATCCCTGATGAGTGACTGCTCATTCAAAAAAGGAAGTTTAGAAATGAGTGAAGCAAAGTTTGACCCTCAAGAAGAGAGCAAAGCCTGGGGAAAAGATGGTGCTAGGGGGCCCCATAGAGAAACAAGCCTGAAAAGTAGATTGAAATGAGCAAGACAAACTCCTTCTCCCAAAGTCCTCTGGATAGTTTCCTTATTGGTACTGCTTCCTCCACACATGCAATAATGTCAAAGCAAGATAAAGAGCAGTAGTCTCTTCAACTTGATACGCTGCATCTGATGCTGAGTGAGGACTGAGTCTTCTGGGAAGCCCCACAATTTACAGCCTTATATAAAACTCTTGAAGGAAATTCTGCTAAATCCCAGTTGTTTAGTGGCTGGGTTAAGTCTGAAAAGATCCCATTCTGAGCTGAATGGGAGATTTATATCTGCAAAAAGCCTCCCCTCATCCATGTGACCAAATGATCTTGTATTTATAGATCAAGAATAAGTTTTTGAATCCTGGAAGGTTTTTTGTCCCTAAAAATCGGATTTCCAGGGACCAGTTACTTCGGGAGATGTATTCACATAGATGTAGTGTATTTTTTTTTTTAACATTTGATGTAAATTTGCCACCTTCTGTCTGCTTTATCATGAAACAGGATTACCTAAGTCTCTCTATATGTTCCTCACATTCTCTCTTTTCCCTGGATAAATCTTCCATCTAAACAAAATAGTTTTAATTTTCTCCCACTCAAACTGTGCCAAATCCTCTTAAATAATTATTTATCCTTTCTATTTCTACAATTTCCTTTTCTTTCCCTGGCAGAGGACCAGAGGTGATGTCAGCTCTGCTATGAGCGCAGCTGTTGGCAGCACAGGACTGCATGCTAATCACATGAACATTTACCCAGCTCCTTGGAGGGGTTTTGAAGCTACTCTCAGAACCATACTCGGACAGGTAGTTTAGAGCTACTTTGGTTTTCTCTGCAACAAGCTGTGATGCCCTGTTACAATGCTCACAATGATGTTGTTCACCTTCCTTTTCATGCCGGAAATTCACATCTTATTTATTTAACTTACTGTAGCAGTAACTGCACAATAAGCAGATCAAAACATTTCTATAAATGCCTAAGTGGCTACAGTTAATTAGTGATAAGGATTTATGGGAATTTTAAGCCATGTTTCCCAATGTGCCCAACCAATGACTTGCACAAATGAAATTCTCTCCTTTACTGGGTTGCTCAACTACCAGAATCTTTGAAATTACTGTTAAAAGCATCTAAATGTCTTTGTTCATCACAATTATTGTGGATAGTCAATACACTGGCACCTCCTGGTTTAGTTTTTCTTCTTCCAGATATTTCAAAATAATATTGATAGTACATTTTGTTCCCCTGATAAATCTTATATTAGTAAGATATTCCTGGCTGTTGCACATGTTACACAGCTTTGCTTGTTCCAGTATTCCTTCTTGGTGGAGGAATGACCATTTTATTTTAATTTTCCTTTTGAATGTCCTAATCTGGTTTCAAAATTTTATAGTTATTTGAAAGTGAAATTCTAAGGTTGCAGTTTGTTGTTATGTATGTACAAAAAGCCAACATTGCCCAAGTACTGATATTTAGGTGAAAATGTGACAAATTGCCTGGCTAGCTAATAAGTGACAGCGTTTGGACACTTATCTGAAAGCGAAATGTTGGTCTCAATGCATACCTACCTTTGTATCCCAGAATGGCTACTGTAATTGTTAGCAGGGCACATAAAATATATAGTAAGATGATGGAGAACTTCAGTGCCCAGTTATTTTTACACTTGGTACATTGGCTCCCCTCCTGAATACCTGCAACAGAAGATTTAAAGAAATTTAAAACAATGGCAACGAACACATTGCTGGGTTTGTCTCCCCATTTCCTTTCCTCTGTTTTCAAAAGGGCAAATTATTTATCTAAGCAGATGATGTTTACATATGGGGTGCCTATTTGTCTGTGCTGCCAGGATAAAAAATCATGGTGGTTAAAACATCTGCTCAGTGAAACAATCACTTTGGAATTTTAGCATGTGTAAGAGAAGTAGGTTCTGCTTCACTGGAAAACCTGTGGTTTTCCTGAGAGGTGGCTATTTTCTGATTGTGCTAACAAGACTATGGTGAGTTTTGGAAATAAAACCTTTATTAGCATCTCCTCTGTCAGACATCACATTGCAGCAGCTCTTTCTTAGCATTTGGTATCCCTGTGGGGGCAATAGGACACAACAAATGTTCTGGCGGAAAAAAACCACAGAAATAAAAGAGCATTGTGAAAACCTGGTAGGAGTAGTTCTGTATTGTGACAATCACCACAGATAGTTACCATGCAAACACTTTCTTTCCACAACAAGAGAGATTTTTCGTATATTTTTGGGGGGTTTTGGAGAACACTATTTCCACAGAAAAGAAGGGGTGCTTTACTGATACAGCTACCCTTTCATCCACAGAAAAAGCACTGGTGAATTTCTCTTTGTGGACAAGCTTAAGAGAAACAGCCTCAAATTGATGAAAGAAAACAGAGCTTTACTATTCTATATTCAAGCTTTTTTGCAGAATGGCTTGATATCTTTGAGTCTATTAGGGAAGCAATTTTCCTCTATTAGGGAAGCAATTTTCCTCTTTTGTGCTCCTTGGGAATAGCTCAAGAGCGTTGGAAGCATGGATTATTAAGCAGAAGCACAAACGTGTAAAAACCTGAAAACTGGACCAATGTGCTGGAAGAAATAGGTGGGATTTATCCGTCTTTCCAAGGTACGTTAAGCAGGCCAGGATTAATGTAACTTTCTGTGTCTGTCAGAAAATTCATTTCTTTGATATTTCACTCTATTTGTGTACTGTTTGGGGAGTCCCACAGGAAAGCTATAAGCTCTAATAAATTCTATGTACCAGATTACTTAACTAATCAAAACTTGCTCTGTAGCTTTTTATGAGTAACTTATATTTCCCCCAAGGCCTAATGCACAGATGATTTTACTTTTCCAAACTCATGACCTTCTGCAGAGTGGTTTTTTATTTTTCATTTTTTTAGGAGAAAAGCACAGGCCACTTCCCCTGGTTTCAAGAAGGATGGGTGACCAATATAATGAGTTAAGTCAACTGCATTTCTCTCTTCAACGACATTTTCCAATGGCTTCCTTTAAACCTAAAGTACTTGAAGAATGAAGGATTTTCATATTGGAGCAACTGAGGAAGAGGATTTGTATGAAGTTTATTTGACAAGGCATTTTCTTCAATGCTCTCTGCACATATACTTGCTGTGGCTAAGGCAGAAATGCATCTTTTGCAGGTCTTTTCCACATTACATCATCACATGTTTTTTCTAAACTTTTCAGGTGTGACATCACATTCTGTTGCCATGTGATGGAAGTGATGTCATAGATTTGGGTTCCTTGTGGTTTAGGCATAAGACCAGCTGGGAGCAGCTGGTTCTTTTGTCAAGAACATTATGGGAAAATGAGACAAAGGCCTGTAAGCCTTTGAGAACAGAAATCCCAGAGGGTGAAGGCTTCTCTTCTGTGAGGTGGGAAGGGAGGGAGCTGGCACAGAGATAGGCATAGCCTATTTGCATAGCCCATTTATTGGTGGCTTGGATTTGGAAGGGTGGTAATTCCTGCACCATAAAAGAAAAGGTGAAGGGTCCATAACTCAGTAGTCAGGTTTGCTTATGGATCCTGATGCATGGGCTGACTTGCTGTCTTTGGTTTACAGTCTCAAGGAGTTTGCTGGTGAGGAAGCTCTAATTGCTGAAAAAGCAGGAAAGGGAAAGTGCAGTTTTCTCGAGGTTTGCAATTGGTATTCAGAAACTGAAATGATTTCACAATGGGAACTTGGTGGTGTCTGGAGCACCATTTTGCTGGTCTTAGTTGGTACTAATGGGCTCATTGAGCACCTATGCCCTAAATGCAAGGTTCCTTCACTGAAGGGTTTAAAATTCAGATTCCAATTTGGTTGTCTTTGAAAGTCCCACATCCAAAAACAAGCTCAGGGCAAAACTCACATCACATTCATTTTATAAATACACAGATAAACAGAAATCTGATCCTCCTTATTTTAATGTTAATTGAAGCAAACCTAGATCCTTATCTGGGAAGAATGATGGACTGCAGAGGTACAAAACACAGAGAAAAGCAGAAGTAAAAATAAAGCCTTTGGCAGCAGTTGCACAAAGTTTCACTTGATAAGTGTCTCATAGTAAGATTACTCATTTTATGACATGACCTGCTTTCTGTCACTGTACTCCAGCTTCCTGGGTAGTGTAATGAGCTGAAACTTCACCGATGTCACTGGATGTATTGCAGTTCAGCATCAAGCATCATGTACATTCCAGTGCTTCACAGGGATCTAGTTTCACTTGTCTCAACCCTCTCTACCTCTGGCTCAATAAAACAGCACTTTGGCTTTTCAGAACTTTTAGTTTCAGTGTATTTCAAACTGACATCAGAACAGCACCCCAACAAAAGCCAGACCTTTCCATCCTTTAACTTTATAGGTATCAATAACACAGGCACATCATACTAAAACGATTTTACAGGCTGGAGTGATTCCATTAACTAACTGGCCTGGAACTGTGTATTGCATTCCTTACAGGGGCTTTCTGCCTGTCAACCTAAAACTACTTCTCATTGCCAGTGAACCCCTGCTACCCTCATCTAACATAACCTGGGTCCAGGGCTGGAGTGAAAAGCCAGGGAGCTCTAACAGGCTCCTTTGTTTTCTTTTATCTAGGATGCAGTAAAGTCTTTCAGAGCAATTATATTTGCTCTTTATTACAAACATATAGTGCTTAACTCTGCTGCTAGTAACACGTGATTTTCTAGTTTACTAAACATATGAAAACTACTACAAAAATACCAAATATATAGGTACCCCTGGAAGAAAGGATTTGGTAGACTCATTCTGATGTCTTTCTGAGCAATTAAATGTATCAGGCTACATGCAAAGGCAAAAGCCAGGAATGCAACCCTTTCTGTATAGGGATGAACTACAGTATAATCAGGGCTCCCCAGCCTCTCCAGCACACACCCTGACTTCAACTTGCCCTGTTATTCTTCCCCACTACTTTGCTTAAGGATCATGCCCAAATAAGATTGTTCTGATACAGGAGATGCATTTAGTCCATGTTATGAGGACACATTTTTATTCAAAGGTTGTTCTGAAAAGATGTGATAGCCAAAATATAAAGCAACAACAAACAGGAGACAATTAAAAATGCTTACTATGATTACACAAAACCCAGCAGATTGGCATAAAATCATGCAGGTTTACCACAAAAGCTGTGAGCTGAGGCTTGAAGGAGCCCATGCTTGGGCTTTAATTTGGCAGAACTTCCCCAATTTTATCCACTACACTGCTTGCTGTTATGACTGACATAAAATGCAGAATTCTTCCAGGAGATGTATCACATCTCATCTAGAAAGCTGTAGACTACATGGAAAGGGAAAGACCCTACACACACTGACAGAACAAACGTAAAACCTGCGAAAGGGTGTTCTTGGCTGAAGTCAGCTCTTCTCCATTTGTTAATGATGCTCCTAGTGCAGCACACACCTGTCTGTGTCCTGTACACGTGTTTTCAATGTTGGTCTGCTCCCAGACATTTGTCACTGACTTCCAAACCCAGGGAGCCGGGGTCACTTCCGCATGATGTGCATTTCTCACTGCCGATTTGATCAATATTTAATAAATATCAGATGGGACACAATGTGCCTCATTTCACTGGACATACGCTTTTTTCCATTCCTTTCCCTGACTTATTTTAATAAGAGCTCTGGTTTTTCTGCCTCACTGTTGGGAAGACATCTGGCCAAACAGACAGCAACCTAGTACAAAGGGATCCTGCTGGCTCACATGCTTTGGGGACCCCCTTCTCTGCAAACCAAAATGCTCACAAAAAAATATGCAAGTGAGACATCCCCCTGTTACCAGGCTTTGTAGTATTTGTTTTTATTGCATTGCATTCCAGTGACTGAAGACTTTGTTCTCACGCAGGGGGTATACATCTGCAGATTCCTTTTGGGCTCCAAGAAGAGGTTTTGCTGAAGGAGGAGCTGGGGTTTTGGGGTTTTATTTGTTTGGGCAATTTTTGTTGTTGTTGTTGTTGTTGTTGTTGTTTTGTTTCCATGGTTTTAATGGGACTAAATACCTTTGCTCTTTGCAACCTTACAAAATGCCTGACTCCTCAACTGCATTACACTTCATGAGTACATCTTTGAACATGGGAATATGACATGCACACACAATTTTTTTTCTGAATAATTCTCTTACAAGTATTTGCCTCTCTGTTCTTTTCTTGGCTCTGGCTGCAGGATCATAGGTGGCCTCATAATATTTCTGCTAGCAAATCAATTTTGACAAAGATGCAAGGTTTACTTCATAACCCTGACAAGAAATAAGAATAGTAATGATAAGATAAAGAAATGTAGCTCAGGAAATGAAAATACAGTAGTTTGGAGGGGTTTTCCCCAGCGTGATTCACTGAAAAGAGATAACATCCTTGAATTTCAGAAGGAAGACTGCAAGCCTAGTTTGCAGCCTTCAAATGATTGTTTTCTCAAAGCTAATGTTTTCAAAACAGCAGTGGATCTAATACCTATATTTAAAGGGACAACATGAACTATTCTGTGATTCATTGTGTAACTAGGAGTCAAATACTGAGAGGTAATTAACACTGCAGAGTTGCAACAAGCTCCCAGTGGTGTCTGTCTCACTAGCAAAAGCAGGTGATCCCATGAGGAATCCATCTCTAGGTTTAAATATCTAAATATTTTGAAAAACCTGGCTGTAAGTGTTTAAATTCAGGCACCCAAGTGTAAAACGGTAGGTGTTTACTAATATGCATGACTAGCAATTATGAAAGTAAGTTTGTCTCATAGGACAGAGAGGATTTTAAAGTTCAGGCATATAAGTGTTTTCATATATACATACACACAAACACATTTATGTTCAAATATGTAGAAAAAAAATGTGTGTGTGTATGTTTTTTACAGAGAAGCTTTGGTAATGACAAAACCACAGCATATTATATCAGCACACTAGGAAAAAGCAGGCAACAGCATCTTTGACAACAACAATTTTGTATAGGTTTGAGATTACTGGATCCAGCCAGCCACAAAATTCACAGTGAGACTTTTGTCTTCTCTTCTGTATTGTGTCACAGGTTATTAACCTACCCCTCATGAAAAAATTCCCATGATCCTTCAGGAATGGTTTTGTTGAAGTGAGCAAAACTGATGATTCGATGGTTCCATATGCTGGCCTACTTCAGAAAGCAATTGTTCTTTATAATGGTCACAAATGGCAAAAATTGAAATGGCTTCATGCTTTTTAAAATTATTGCTTTGAGATAAAACTAATTTCTTCAGTTTGGAGTCTATTGTTAAAGCTGTAATTTGAACTACACGTAAATAGACGCCCTACATATTTCCAAGTTAATGCGTAAAGGTCCACACCTCCTCCCGTTCCACGGTTTTGGCAAGCCCTGTCTCCACAATGGCAATGGTCCTGCTCATCCAAATAGTGCAGTGCTGGCTTGTAGGCAGGTGGATTGCAACAGCCTGCTTAACTTAATGGTCAGATTTTTACAATTCCATTGGAAAAAATATTTAGCACAAACATGCTGTCATTTGTTCCGGAATTTGCTAGTTTTGCTTCTGGTTTTATAATCAAATAGGGATAAATGAAAGCTATGCTTGCTTTGAAAAAGTTTCTGGTTATTTATTAGGAAGCAATTAAAGCAGCTAAACTTGAAATCTAAGCAGTGGGTATGTACTCACCTAACTCGTGCCAGTTTTCCTATTCCAGGTGGAAAATCATGAAACACGGCAGCAAGACACAGGCTGAAACAGCCACTCTATATTTCAAGTAAACACTGCAAGGCACAGAGCTTCTTTCTTCCAAAATTAATAAATAAATGGACCCAACCCAAACCACTCCATCTCCACAGGTTTCTCCAGTGTTCAGCATAATCTGATTGCCCTGCTACACAGCTGGCAGCTTGTGCAAATAACCTCTGGAGAGAAGAAAACACACCTCAAAAGCCCAGTCTGAAAATCTGTGCCTCGCAGGGCTGTACAACCCCTACCAGGGCCAGTGGTACCAGTTCCTGTGCTTTTATCCTGAACTTCACAGTTGAGATTTCTTATTTACCTGGTGCCCCTTTCTTTCCAAGTACCAGGTTGGGGCAATCCCTGGTATCAATTTAGGCTGGGGCATGAACACATCAAGAGCAGCCCTGCCGAGAACGACTTGGGGATGCTGGTGTACAAAAGCTGGACATAGGCTGGCAATGTGCTCTTGCAGCCGAGGAAGCCAAACACATCCTGGGCTGCATCAAAAGCAGCATGGCCAGCAGTGGAGGGAGGCAATTCTGCCCCTGTACTCTACTCTGGTGAGACCCCAGCTGTGTACAGTTCTGGGGTCTCCAGCACAGGAAAGACATGGACCTGTTGGGTGGGTCCAGAGGAGGGACATGAAGATGATCAGAAGGGCTGGAGCACCTCTTCTATGAACACAGGATGACAGTGTTGGGACTGTTCAACCTGGAGAAGAGAAGGCTTCAAAGGAACTTTATTGTGGCCTTTCAGTACTTAAAGGCGGCTGATAAGATGGGGACGAACTTTTTAGCAGGCCTCTTGTGATAGGACAAGAGGAAATGGCTTTAAATCGAAAGAAGGTAGATTCAGATTAGATAAAAGGAAGATTTTTGCAACGAATGTGGTGAAACAGGAACAGGTTGTTCAGAGAGGTGGTAGATATCCCATCCCTGGAAACATTCAAGGTCAGGGTGAACAAGGCTCTGAGCAAACTGATCTTGATGAAGATGTCCTTGATCACTGAAGAGCATTTGGACTAGATGACTAGCTTTAAGGGTCCCTTGCAACCCAAACTGTTCTATGANCATATAAGTGTTTTCATATATACATACACACAAACACATTTATGTTCAAATATGTAGAAAAAAAATGTGTGTGTGTATGTTTTTTACAGAGAAGCTTTGGTAATGACAAAACCACAGCATATTATATCAGCACACTAGGAAAAAGCAGGCAACAGCATCTTTGACAACAACAATTTTGTATAGGTTTGAGATTACTGGATCCAGCCAGCCACAAAATTCACAGTGAGACTTTTGTCTTCTCTTCTGTATTGTGTCACAGGTTATTAACCTACCCCTCATGAAAAAATTCCCATGATCCTTCAGGAATGGTTTTGTTGAAGTGAGCAAAACTGATGATTCGATGGTTCCATATGCTGGCCTACTTCAGAAAGCAATTGTTCTTTATAATGGTCACAAATGGCAAAAATTGAAATGGCTTCATGCTTTTTAAAATTATTGCTTTGAGATAAAACTAATTTCTTCAGTTTGGAGTCTATTGTTAAAGCTGTAATTTGAACTACACGTAAATAGACGCCCTACATATTTCCAAGTTAATGCGTAAAGGTCCACACCTCCTCCCGTTCCACGGTTTTGGCAAGCCCTGTCTCCACAATGGCAATGGTCCTGCTCATCCAAATAGTGCAGTGCTGGCTTGTAGGCAGGTGGATTGCAACAGCCTGCTTAACTTAATGGTCAGATTTTTACAATTCCATTGGAAAAAATATTTAGCACAAACATGCTGTCATTTGTTCCGGAATTTGCTAGTTTTGCTTCTGGTTTTATAATCAAATAGGGATAAATGAAAGCTATGCTTGCTTTGAAAAAGTTTCTGGTTATTTATTAGGAAGCAATTAAAGCAGCTAAACTTGAAATCTAAGCAGTGGGTATGTACTCACCTAACTCGTGCCAGTTTTCCTATTCCAGGTGGAAAATCATGAAACACGGCAGCAAGACACAGGCTGAAACAGCCACTCTATATTTCAAGTAAACACTGCAAGGCACAGAGCTTCTTTCTTCCAAAATTAATAAATAAATGGACCCAACCCAAACCACTCCATCTCCACAGGTTTCTCCAGTGTTCAGCATAATCTGATTGCCCTGCTACACAGCTGGCAGCTTGTGCAAATAACCTCTGGAGAGAAGAAAACACACCTCAAAAGCCCAGTCTGAAAATCTGTGCCTCGCAGGGCTGTACAACCCCTACCAGGGCCAGTGGTACCAGTTCCTGTGCTTTTATCCTGAACTTCACAGTTGAGATTTCTTATTTACCTGGTGCCCCTTTCTTTCCAAGTACCAGGTTGGGGCAATCCCTGGTATCAATTTAGGCTGGGGCATGAACACATCAAGAGCAGCCCTGCCGAGAACGACTTGGGGATGCTGGTGTACAAAAGCTGGACATAGGCTGGCAATGTGCTCTTGCAGCCGAGGAAGCCAAACACATCCTGGGCTGCATCAAAAGCAGCATGGCCAGCAGTGGAGGGAGGCAATTCTGCCCCTGTACTCTACTCTGGTGAGACCCCAGCTGTGTACAGTTCTGGGGTCTCCAGCACAGGAAAGACATGGACCTGTTGGGTGGGTCCAGAGGAGGGACATGAAGATGATCAGAAGGGCTGGAGCACCTCTTCTATGAACACAGGATGACAGTGTTGGGACTGTTCAACCTGGAGAAGAGAAGGCTTCAAAGGAACTTTATTGTGGCCTTTCAGTACTTAAAGGCGGCTGATAAGATGGGGACGAACTTTTTAGCAGGCCTCTTGTGATAGGACAAGAGGAAATGGCTTTAAATCGAAAGAAGGTAGATTCAGATTAGATAAAAGGAAGATTTTTGCAACGAATGTGGTGAAACAGGAACAGGTTGTTCAGAGAGGTGGTAGATATCCCATCCCTGGAAACATTCAAGGTCAGGGTGAACAAGGCTCTGAGCAAACTGATCTTGATGAAGATGTCCTTGATCACTGAAGAGCATTTGGACTAGATGACTAGCTTTAAGGGTCCCTTGCAACCCAAACTGTTCTATGATTCTTGCAGCTATGTAATTATGTGGAACTTTCAGCTTGCGTTCTAGGAGAACAACAGATTCCTAGACTCCTAAAAAATAGATGTGGGGAGGAGTTGTTCCTTAAGGCTTAAAAAATCGAAGACTCCACCAGGACTTTCATAATCCCACCTGTACAGAGCAACTCTCAACACTGAGGGGTCAGTGTTGGGGCTGGGGCTGGCGGGGGATGTCCTTCATCCCCTGAAGTGGAAGGGGTGCACTTTGTCCCAAAAACCCAGGGTATTTCAGTAAACATGAGGGATTTCCTTCTCTGGGACACCTTGGGAAAACCCAACCCTTGATGATCTGCACACTGCAGCCCAGAGCTCTGCACAAAGGGACCATCAAGCAAATTCTCCTCCGCACACCAGACTGAGTCTGTTGGAGGCAGCGGCCACTTCCCATAAATCAGAATCCCACATCTGACATAATAAAGAGCCTCAGAGGGCCAACACTATTATCTCTGGAAAGCTTTCAGCCTAAGAAATACTTTATTCTATGTAATGTACACAAACCCTTTCATTAAAGGAGGGGAGAACCCTCATTTTCAGCCTGACCATCATCTCTCACTTATTTATATAACCCAGCCAGCATTTTCTCTCTGGCTTTGTTCTTCTTTGCAGCAGTCCAGAGAATCACAATGAATTGTCAGAAATCCTAATTATACACTTCAACAACCACCACCATTTAATTATATAGCATTACCAAACAATTTCCTACTGTGATTAAACACTAAATATTTTAATTGAAAGGATACAAAAAGCCCAACCACAACACAGGGTAAGCAAAGACTGCTGAGTATCTGAACTGTATGTTAGGCAAATATTACAAACAGAGCTGAAGAACCAGTGTGGTAAATTTTATGAAAAATCACGGATTTGCAATAGCTTAAGGTCCAGCCATAACAATGCGGTAAGAATATCACACCAGCAGAGGGTCCAGCATCCCATAGGCTATTAGACCTAAAGACAAACTCAAACCAGAACAAACCTCAGAAAGTGCTGGTGCTTTTAAATAACTGTCTGGCTTAAGAAAGATGTGTCTGTCCTCAGTTACTGAAAATCAATTCCGGGATCACTCAGTGCATGTCTCTGGAACTAAACCCAAAAATCTAATTAGGCTGTTCAAAAGATGAGAGAAAAACTAGAACAGTTAAAAGAAGATAGAAATTATGTATGAATTAAAGAAATAACAGGCAAGACAGCCATGATACATGACAATAAAGAGCCTCTCTCAAACTCTGTCTCAATACAGAAGAATTTAGACTGACTTGCAAGAAGAAATATAGACAGATCTATAGGGAGATCAAAGCCAGATTTTTGGTTTGTGAAACAGCTTCCTAAGACAACCTGAAGATATTCCATTCAATGATTTAAATAAAACCAGAGGTAACAAAGCATTAGCAAAGGCATCTGTCTGGAAGGGATCTGTCTTCAGAGTTGTGCCAGATGGAAAAGTAATGCCATTTTTGTCAAAGTCCGGGCCTTCCATTCTGAAATAAATATGCTTTCTAATGAAACACAGATCCTAATTAAGATTATATAATTTGATGACTAATGTACATGATTTTTGAATTTAATTCAATTTACATTCAACTGAAAGGATGAAAAAAAGTAACACACCCGAAGTATATATTTTCCCTAAGATTCTCTAATTTTATAACACAGTATTTAGGTGTCAGTGACCCTAGTAATGGTGCTAAATGGTAGGCAGAAAAAGTGGTTAACTCCATGCTTTGTGGCTTTTGATACATTTCTTGAAGAGGGCACCATGATCCCCTCCATGGCTGTGAGTGTGGTAGGTGCCAAACCCACGGCAGTGCCACCTGTGCTGCAGGGCCACTCACCAAGGACACGATGAAGTCATCCAGAGCACAGGTGCCAAAATGATGCCCTTCACAGGAAGCTTTCACCTGTTCTTTTACCAGTTCTGCAACTTTTCAATTTAAGGCCAATGCTAAAAACATTGGATCACTGTTTTAAAGAGCAAGAAACAATGGCAACTCCAGCCATGCACAACAAAGCAACATTTCTGTATCCACTGATGTTGCCACAAATGCTATTCCATTTAACTGCAGAAATTAAAATTTTTATGTGCCTTCACAAGTTAAGTGGAAGTATTTGGCAGCCATCTGTTCCATGTAAGTTTCTGTGCACACATGCACCCCTGACATGGCTGAGGCAGGCCATTCATTTAAGAGCATTGTAAAATACCATGTGTTAGAGCAAAGTGTGCTTTTAAACTCTTGTAGCTCATACAAATCTAAACCAATTTTTACTCAGTAGTCAGAAGCACAACCAGCATGCCCTTCTCATCAGGATTTTTTCTCTCATCTACTACGCAGTGGAATGGAACAAAATAGAGTTTCAACCATATCTGATAGTATAAAAACCGTATTTCCCTTTTTTTTGTTAGGGAAAAATACAGAGATACTTTTGATGAGGTTTTCAGCAGGAAAAAAATAATCACCTGAGACTGAACAAGTATACCCAATTTCATGCAGAAAATCAAACCTGCAGATGTATCTGTAACTACAGGTTTTGTTACATTCCAGCTGAAATGCTGTAATAAATGATGACATTAACAGAATTGAAAAAATGAATCAAGATTTGATGCCTCAAATTAATATATACACCTTTATACACCCTTTTCTGGATTTAGTGGTAATGCTGCTGTTGCCTGCATTAAGAACCACTCTAATATAAAAATTACCTCTTTTCCAACTGAAAAGTCTCTCTGAGGACATTATTTGGAATTTAAAAGATTAATGTGCATGAAAAAAGAAGAGGTGAAAGTGTTTCTAGCCATGCTGGGTACTTAGCAGTTACATAGACCTCTTATTTGGGAGGTGACCCCAATAATGAAGAGGGCCACAAGGAAGAATGCAGTAGGACCTCAAAAAAAGGTGAGTTCAGAAAACAGTAGGTATAAAAAAGCCTACTCGACTCTCTTAATTATGCAAATTGCCACTTCTGATTAGCCTTTTCCCTGTGATTTCAAGAATGCTTGGCTGAGATACCAATACTGAACCGAGAAGAAAGGATTTCCATAGGCACTGCACTGAACATAGCTCATGGTCACAAATCCACTGTCTGTAAATTCATTCCTAATCTCCCGAGGCTACATGTTCAACTACAGGAGAGAAATTATGTCTAGGTATAAGCGCTGTTCCTCTGGAAGAGTGCTGCCTTACTCCCCTCAGCTGAATTGAGACTCAGCATTAAATCACCTCCAAAGGAGAGGAGCTGTCAAGGGCCTGGATTTATTTTTCACCTCACTGCCCTTCTAAAACCACTTTCTAAAGGTAGGGCTTTTTCCACAGAAATATTGCAGGCTTGATGGCAGACACAATAAATCTTGTTTCCACCCTCCAACATAACCAACCTCCTCCTCTGCCTCCTTTTCCAGAATCTTATCTTTTCAAAGTGGAAGTTTTCCTCTGTGAAGCTGGATTTCTAGGTTAAGGAATGATCACGACCCAGTGCAGCTCCCATCTTTCATTTTTCTCATTCTGTTCTTCCCTTTTTCCCCTCTCCTGTCTCATTGTGTCCTGTAGCATCTCTGACTCCTGAGGTCTCCCTAACCCGGGCTCATTCACACCTCACTAGCATCCAATTTCCTGGATAAAAAGCAGATTTAGAATGAATTCCTCAGGCAACCAGAACATTTTTTTCAAACGCTTGTGTGCCAGTGTGTAACAACTGTGCAATGTAAGGAGCAAACAGCCCTGATAAATGGATTTTTTCCACCTAATACCACCACATTTTCTGGGACTTTTCCCTGGTTAATATTCACCCTTATCTAGAGAGGAAATTTTTATTCCGTAAATTACTACAAGAAATTTCCTGTACAGAGGTGGGAGTGTGGTTGGTGAACATAATTCATGTTTTCCCTCCTAATAAAACAATAAGCAAATCTGCACTATCTTGACAAATGCTGGGAAATGATGAATTAAATCTGCTTGTTACAAGTGAGGAAAAGCCATGCAGAAGGACATCCAGAGCACTGCAGTCACAAAGATAAGGAATTAACCAACAATCAGACAACAAACATATTACCTGCCTTTATAGAACCTACCCCACTGCCTTCCTAATGTCAATGCAATCACTTTGTTAAGTAATGAAAACTCTACTGCAATCACGAAAATACAGAAGCTGACAAATCCATTAAACATGAAAACATTTGCTACACTTTCAACAGCAACAACAGCAACAATAATACCTGCAAAAATAATTATCTTCCTGAAACATATATTCCTTGCTATAATCCTTTTCCTGATGTCTTATGAAACCATGGAAAACCAAGTCTTTGCAAAATATTTTTTAACAGAGCCTGGCAGTTTTAGGGTCTCTGTCTTCAGAGCAGTACAAGGGGGAGGCAGTTGCCATGAGGCCAGGGTCTCCTGAGATTCCACATCTGCAGATGGAGTACCAAGAATCTCAGAATCATTTTGGTTGGAAAAGACCTCCAAGTTCATTGAGTCCACCTTTGACCCATCTCCACTTTGTCACCTACACCATGGCACTGAATGCCACATCCAGTTGTTTCTTGAGGACCTCCAGGGATGGTGACTCCACCACCTCCCTTGGCAGTCCATTCCAATACTTGACAACCCTTTTGGTGAAGAAATTCCTCTGGATGTCCAGCCTGAACCTCCCTTGGCAGGGGACATAGCTTGAGGCCATGTCCTCTTGTCCTGTCACTTGTTGCCTGGGAGAAGAAACCAACCCCCAGCTGGCTACAGCCTCCTTTCAGGTGGTCGTAGAGAGTGATAAGGTCACCCTTGAGCCTCCTCTTCTCCAGGATAAACAACTCCAGCTCCCTCAGCCATGCCTCAAAGGAATTACAAGTCTTTTAAGTTTGATTTAAAGTCTGACTTAAGTCAAGACTGAAGTACAACTTACTAGTCTTTAGTCTGGTAAGACTAAAATCTTACCATGCATTTCAGGGCCATTGCTACAAGCTTTATCAGGGGATTGAGGCTGACAGTGAAAGGCTTAAACTGAACAAAATAATTTCCTTACCCAGAAGACGAAATGAAAAACTTAGAACTTTTCACTATAAAATGTATGTGCTTTAATGGAGAGAAAATCCCAGGGCATTTTAATTAAGAGGCAGAAGGCATAATATAAATCTATAGTTACAAGTGGGAATTTGTAAATTTTAATTCAGACAAAAAATTGTAAAGGAGACCTTGGGGTTTTTTTCCCTAGTTGACACATATATTTTTAGAAGTTCTTGTGAAAGTTACAACCCTATGCAATAAAAATCCCCAAACCCAAACATTAGCTTGTGTTTCAGTGAAAGCAATCCCAAGGTAACTGAAAATTTGGAGGACAACTATTCAGGGAAGAGGGAAGAAAGAAACTGAGTGAACTCAAAGAGTTCAAGATGGTCTAAGGTCAAGATGTCTAAGCTCATTTTGAAAAATTATTCTGCCTGAAGTTAATGCCAAAGACTTTTGGACTGAAAACCTACATATCTGCTTTAGAACTTTCTCACTGGTTTCCAATGTTCTTCTACACTTGTAACTTTACCACACTTTTAACTCTCTGAGGAATGCTGAAGTTCTCAAATAATGGCTGTAATTATCAGTTTCCTTGTTTTAATATGATATACCACTAAAAATACAAAGAAAATAGTCCCTTTCTGTACTTTCTGTAAAAGGTGGCAAGAACTTAGAAAGCTAATAGGATTGACCATATTTGTGTCCAACCTGAATTTGCGTTCCCATTCTTGGGGTTTTTTAGCCAAATACCAAGATTTATTGATCCTTGAAGGAAAAAAAAAAAAAAAAAAAAAAGACTGAAACAAATCTGGGGTCAATATTTGACTTCAGGGTCAATATATCTTGCCTTTTCACTCTCAAAGAGGTCAATATCTGCTGTTATTTATGCCATACTCTGCAGCTGCTCTTTTGAACTCCAGCGGAGAAATACATCACACCCTTGACCCACAGCCTTTCCAACTAAGTGTGGAGACACTGTGATTTATTTGTTCAAAGCAAGTGTCAAATATTTTTAGCACTAAACTGCACTAAACACCCTTGTTCCTTATCTCAGCTTCAGTTACACAAGTGCAACCTCTCTGGCTTCCACAGACTTACATGCAGTTTATACCAGTGCAGGTGTACCACTAGCTAGGGAGCTGGGAAATGTTTTTTGTTCCATGTCAAGCTAAAAGCATAAAACAGAAGAGCAGGTGAAGCAGCCAAACTGGCAGCTCAGTGGAAACTTTGTATCAAAAAAATTAACACACAGTACTATAACCTATTTAGGGAAAATCCAATAAAATACAGAATAACTCTTCCTTGTGTCTTTGGAACCACAGGCAGTTAGTCCCTGTTAGTCCCTCTGAGGTTTATATGTAATAGGCTGAAAAATAATTTTCACGTATTAAGAGAAAAAATATTTTCTAAAAATTCTGTTTCTCAGCAGTTTTATTTGACTTAGTACATTTATTTCTTGGCTAGTTCCTTGTATGGTTTCAGTCCAGTACAATTTTTTTCCATGGCTGAACTATATCCTCCTGAAAAGCAGAGCTGGAAATGTTGAAAACCATAAACTATAGCTAAAGGCACACATCACAAAAAGCAGAATTCTCAGTGTGAGCAGAACCTTCTTTTTCAATGAAATATGGACTTTGTTTGTTAAGCACACCTCATACCTCCTCATACTTCGAATCTTACTGCAGTCTCCAAAAGCAAGAATTATTTGAACACACTTGCTGTAGCCTTTTCACTTAAGAGACGAAGAGTTTTCACTACTTTTCATGTTCCTCTTGTTCCACACTTCTTTCCTGATCCACAAGAAAAGATGGCATCTTGTTTGCTCATTTGAACTATGCATCACTCTATTTAAATAGCTTAGACAAGACTTTAAATTGTGAAAACTAAGGGTTTCAAAAATATTTTTTAAGGAGAATTAATGTATTCAGTTTCTTCATATCCTACTACATGAATACTGTTTTTTACTGGTGAGATCAATGTCTGTAAATTTTTAGATGAACTGTGTTGCACAGTTAAAATAGATTAAACTCCTTGATAAATGTCCTGGTAATTCTTGTGCCAAAAGATGAGAGAGGATATGCCCAGCCCAGCAAAAAGTGTTACACGCTTGTAGAAATTGGGTAGTATAATTTGTTATGCAGGTTCTTCTTTCTTCCACTCCTTGTTTTGCTGAGTGCTTTGTTAAAGAAATTTAAATGCACTTACAGAAATTTCCTCTAAGTGTTCTGCCAAGGTGCATGAGCAAACTCAGGTCAAAATTTTACTGTACATGGACAGAAGCCAGAGGACAGAAGAGCACTTAATTTTTAATCGTTATTTCATTAGTTAGTAAACTGCTTAGCTGCTCCATAATATTTTGGGTTGTCTGAAAATGGCATACAGCTTTGCAGGAAATCCTTCTTTGGCCTCTGTCAGTCGCAGACACAAACCTTATAGGTTTCCCAAGGGAGCACAAAACTTAGTGCATAACTGAACACAATGATGAGTACAGGGCAGCCATTCAAGCAAGCTGAGTCACAGGATAAACTGGGACCACATACAGGAAAGTGAATATCAGGGTGTCTAGGAGCATGGTGGAACAAAACCACAAATCCTGTGTGCTGTGCGCGGAGAGCAGTGGCTCCAAAAAAGATAACGGGTGAGATGACAAGAAGGCTACCAAAGGGTTCCTGCTGTGATGTTAAGGACAAAAGGGCAGAACCAGCTTCTTGGCTTGCTGCAGTGAGCTGGCAGCCGGACCAGCCTCAGGCATCGCAGCGCTGATGAGAACTCAGCTCAACACAGGGACTGGAAAAGCCCAACTCAGTGTTGTGGCTTCCAGCCTTCTCATGCTGGAGACAATACTTGGAGGCTGGACAACCTTGGACCAGCTCTACAGCCCAGGGCCAGGCCAGTCACTCAAAAACTGAGAGGAAAGGCCTCCCGGAGCTGGTGACCAAGAGCAGCTTCTGATGGGGTCAGGAGTCTTGAGGCCCACTGGCAGCACATACAGGAGGGAGCTGCTATTGAGTTAATGACCTGGTGTCCCTTGTGGGGAGGCTGCAAGACACACCAGGTGTTTCCACCACTGTGAGTCTCACCAGGAATCTGGGGTTACAGCGAGAGGCTTAAATTGAGCCAGATGCTTTTCATACTTGGAAGAAAACAGTAATTAAAAGAAAACCAGAAGACTTGGCTGCAAACTTGGGTGCTTTAACGAAGCGCTGTCACTAAAGGGCACTCTTTTGAAGAGGTAGGAATAACATACATTCCTGGCTACAAGCTGGAGGTAGAGACACTTCTTGGAAAAAAAGCAAAAATTGAAGCAGTGGGGGTGATTACAACTGGAACAAATTACCATCACAGGGGATTCCCTGTACTTTAATGCCTTTAGATCAAGCCCGACTCCTCATTTAAAAGATATGCTTTAGCCAAAAACAAAGTCATTGCACTTTGTACAGGAGTAACTGGATAGAATTGCACAGCCTATCACACACAAGAGGTCAGAGTAGTTAAGTGCCTTGGCTCTAATCCCTACAGATGGAAATACGTGTGGCTCTGCTCTGGGCTGCTGCACAGAAAATATATGTCTCTAGGGAAAGTTCGTGGTGATGACAAGATGCCTCACTGCCCCAAGGGGGATGTGTCTTTCAGATCCAGCTGAGCCCAGAATTAAAACAGATAACCTTCCCAGATGTTTTATGGCACTGGATGGAGACAGCAGATTATCAGATTCAGTGTATGCTGGAACACGAGGGGGTTGGGGTTTTTTCTTATAAAGCAGGTAATAAGTCTGTTCAAGAAATAAAATAAAATTAATCCAAAGGAATAAAGGCTGGAGGCTAATTAAAAGCTTACTTTATTAATACAGGAGGAGAAACTGCTCCAGGATAGTTCATTATGTTGAATCATGGCCCTCTAATACTGCCAGAAAATGCTAAGAGCTTTGGTGAGTTGTCTTTGACTCTGTTTGTTAAACAAAACTACTGTGTTGTTGCTCTTCCCCAGAGTGGGCACAGATATCCACCTTGGGAGGCAACAACCAAGTCAAGTATATGTCTCTTCTTATGTAGGGGTGAAAAGACACATTTCTCATCCTGACCCTTTTTTTTCCCTTTAAAGCTGGTTCTACCAGTCTGCTGGACTTTCTTCAGAGCTCTCAGCCAAAATCTGGAGGAAAACTCTTTTTGCTGAAGTGCAACTTTTTCCTTGAAAAGTATAGCAAGTATGGAAAAGTACAAGGGAAGAACAGTATTTCAGTCAATTAATACTGCCTTGGAAAACATAATCATACTAAAATTTTACTACTTTTACTAGTATGATTTACTATTTAAACCAATGCAAATTTGCTGATAATGCTAGTGTCTACTAAAAAAAACAGAAGTATGGAAAGTAAGGATTTAGGAGCAGGATATGAAACAGAAGCATTATCTAGAAAACTGAAAAGGGCTAACTTGGACAGGCTGGTAGAAGCTGTTTACTGAAGTACTACTTAAGATGAAGCTCACTTGACATTCACAGAAAACTTCTGAGAAGCACCTGGTCCCCGCAGTCCCTATCCTGAGCACCCCTTCTGTTGTATTTGCACCATTACTTCTAGAAATAAATTAAATGCTGCATTTTGGGACAATTTAGTTACAACCAAAAAATGATAATGAATGATACAATATATCAAACACTGGAAGATTGCTAGAAGTACTGGACAACCATGCACAAAAGCTTAAGCATTAAAGCTCGTTTTCTTGCAAACTTTCCTTTATCCACATATGCTGGGAAGGTTCCTGGAACTTGCAAGAGAACAGAGACAGAAATGGAGGGATTTTGTCAGCTTTTCATGGCATAACGGGTAATCAACACATCAGCCTTTTACAGCCAAGAAAACTGCCTCCCTGTGAGCTGTAACTTGAATCATTCCCCGTGTTAGTCACAGCTGGGGGCGGCTTGTGCTCTGCTTCCAGCCGGGCTGGGGGAAGGAGTAAGGGCGCTTCTGGGAATCTGCAGCGACTCCGTGCCACGCAAGGGGGACAGTCACCGCAGGGAATGTGCGGCCACCTTCGCTTCAGGGCACTGCTTGAGGGATGTTCACACTCACGCTGAGTTTTTCTGCAGCCTGTAGGTGTGTTACTGTGTTAGCACCTTTTTCCAGTAGGCAGCAGTCTGTGGAAGGCTGAGCACCCAGATATCCTTTATTATCCAGTCTGACACTTATTAACAGAGAACATGCCACTGTAATACTGAGGGTGCTTCTTAAATGAACACTTCTGCATTTCAACAAGGATGCTTAATGTATTGCAAAAAGGAAGACTGAGGGCCTGTGTCTTCTTAATTCATCTGAACAGTACCTGGCAATCTTACAAAGTGAAAAAAAACCCATTTCCTTGAATTTTCATTAAGGCTCAGTGTTTGGATTCAGTGCCAGTTCTCACTGACTCACCCCATCTTCAAGATAAGTTGCAGACTAATCTATTTTACTTTCATACAGCAGTGAGGCCAAATTACCTTTGTACCCGCTCTGGTGGAGCCTCACAGGGTTAATGTCATCACACAGATAAAACTCAGCCCAAAATTTGGTGTGCTGACTGATGTCCATTCCCTGGTTTTCCACCCTTTATCAAAAGAAACAGAACAGCCCATCCTTCAGCTGTGTGTGAAAACTAGCAAAGACACAAGTTCTGAAATGTATATTTTTTACTTAGTTTGACTGAGACTCTTTAGTGAATGTACATTTATTTTAACAGATTGAATTTGCTTAGCCTCTATTACAGACTGAAACTCAGCTGTAAAATATTATTACCATGAATTAAGACAATTTTCTGGAGTGGAAATTCAACATATAAATCAAATCTGGTATTCATATGGCAGCACAGATGCACCAACTCAACTTGCAGCTGTAGGCGTTCAGAAAGCAACAAAATTTGTCCCTAAATCTGCAATTGTTTGATGACAAAATGAATGTATTTTGACTTTCAAGTGAACAGATTATTGGAAGATGTTTTCTAATACAGAATTTCAGGATATCTAGTCCAAAACTGGTAAAAACACTGCTGGTAAAAATGGCAGTGGAAATTAAAGGCTTTTCCTAGTTCTGCCTGTATGGCAGTTTTTCAAATATATGTTCCTCTGCCTCCATGCTGGTCAGCAGCACAAGAATTTTTTCAGTATTGACACACCATTCGGCTCTATGTCAAACATGGAAAAGAGTTGGTTTTGCCCCACAGGAATGTAAAGCACTTCCAGGTCCAGGGGAGTTACTAAATAAACAGCCTTACATTTCAGAATTACCTGGGAACTCCTGCTGAAATTGGGACCATTCATCAAAGAGAGAGTTTAAAATTAAATACCTGGGTAGGAGGTTAACTGAAGTTGCTGGTGGTTCAGCTCTTCTGAAATTTGGTCTATTATTACTATATAGCCAAAGGTCCCTGTTTTGAAGACTCTAGACTAATCCCACTTACTTACTTATTTTTGCCAATCAAAAAGTGGATGAGATCTTGATCTTGGATGACCAGACAGAACAAAACCAAAAGCTCTAGAAAAAGAAGTCTGTCCCCTGCATGTCTGGGACAAACATAGAACTCACAAGAAAAAAATTTCTGTGATTCAGCAACCACAGAAAACAGAAGATTTTTTTCTGTAATTATGACATTTTTTCCCCAACTGAAAATTCTTTATTCACAATAATTTTTTCCTCAGATTTAGATTTTTAGCATAATCCAATTTTCAGCCCTAAAATATGCCACATTGGCCATTCTGTTCAGCTTGATGGTGATATTTTGACTATACTATTTTGTATTTACACTTTGTCCTTAAATGCAGACTGCCAGTCATGCTGTCCACCTTAAATAGCACAGAAACAAAATTTGACTCCCATCTGGTAATAGTTTGAAATATGTGGTCCCTCCAGTGCTGAGATACACTGAACAAAGTCCTAATTGCAGATTTTCCACAGAATTTGCCACCTTCCTGAGCAATTTTTTTTACTTCTGAACCAAAATCTCAACTCTTACGTCAATGTGAATCCAGGATAAGTTCAGTGTAGTAACTCTAGATCTAAATTAGTAAATGTGAAAACAGAACAGCACTAGAATATGACACTGCAATTAAAATGTTACTTGTTGAAATAGACTGTAGAAGCCATGTACAAAATTTCTGGTTTTTTTGCTTTAATATATTTTGTGGGATGTTCAAAAGGACTGCAAAAAAGGGGTCACCTATTCAGAATAAGAACTGTGTTAAAAATCAGCTTGTATCTTCCCAGGACACAGTCTTTCTGTAGCCCTTCCTGCTTCCCTCTCAAGGCAGTGCTTCCAGGAACACCCTCAGAAACTCTGAAAACATCAATATAAAGCCTGGGCTGTGGGGAATAACATCATTTGAACAGATTAATGCAAAAGAACGTCTTTTTGCAAATTCAACATGCACAATTGGAATATCTCCTGTACATAAAATTCCTGCTTTATGAAAGTGGTCTATGAGGAAAATCTAAAAGCTCATTTAACAGTTTTAGGAAGTGATCTGCATTCAGAACATCTCATAATTAACACCACATCATTTACCCAAGTGAGATTGAAGAATAATGGGATTCTGGCTCACATGCCTCCATCCTGACTTAGCTTTCCTGCTTCTCCTGTCCCAGGCCTCTCTTCTAATTCAGTTAGTCAGCTTGGTAGATACCAGACACTTAGGAACCAGTCTGGGATAAATTAGCCCTCTGAAACCAATTTGAATTTCAGCCAGATGAGGTAAAAACTGCGTGACTCATGTTGTGCAATAACTCACTATTCAGTTATCTCCAGTCTTCTCCACACATCCCTATCTCCCCTCTCACAAGCACCTTGAGAACTTTGAAGGTCTCTGACACTTTACCTGCCATGCCTTATCACACACCAAAGTTCCCTGGATGAATGTATGCACAGCTAGATGTTACACAGCTCCTGTTGGTATCCCACCTGCTCAGCAGTTCCAGCTGTCGCTGGGAAAACTTGTGGAATGTGAGGTTAAAACTGCCAGAAAGCCTTCCTGTAGGCACTTAAAGTGTTAATTTCCCATGTTGTTTCAAAGGGGTGCATATCAACAGTTCTTTCCTTGCTGGTTTATAAATACATCTCACATTTGTAACTCAGGCTGAAGCTGTCATTAAGTCGCACGGGTTCTTTCTTTAGAAGTTTCTACAGTTAGCTTTCTCCACATTTTTACTGCTGAAATTTTGGACCCTAGGTTGGCCACCCCTAGACTCAATGATTAAAATCCCTTTGCCACTGGATTCCTGACATTTTTTTTCTGACCTCTTCCAGAAGAGCTCCAAAGCAGCTGTTACCTCCCTTTCCCCCATGTGACCCCTTCATATTTCCTGCATCCCCCTGCTATGTCCCACTTCCCCATCTCCACAACACACACATGGGTCTGTCAGTAATTCCAGATATTCTGTGGAGTCATCCTCCCCTAATGTCTCTCTTTTCACACCCTGGCCTTCCCTTCCCTCTTCTCACTTGTAAAACTTCTTATGCACAAGGGAATCTCTCCATTTCTCAAGAGCCAAGCAGCACCTGGTCCTTGTGCAAAGAGCCCCAGACTGGCTCCATCACATTCTTCTCCTTCTGACTCCCCTGCAGAAATCCCTGGTGGCCTCAAGATTCAGTGGCTGCATTGCACATGAGTCTGCCACCTGGTTGCCTTCTGGGTCAGCTCATGTCACTTACACCCCTGTCCTTAACCTGGAAGGGATTCTGGACAGGTACTGCACTGAATATGTTACCGTTTGAATGGTGTGACCTAAAATGTATTACAAATGACTCGGTGAGTACAGTATTTATAGCTACTTCACCTGGAATCTGGCAGTGAGGGCTTCTGAAACACTGCAGAACAAAGTTTGCTAAAACCCCACCCCTCTAAACTTCCTCCTCTCTCAATCCCTGAAAAAGCAGGAGATACAGTTAATCCACCGATTTCATGGCAATACCACTTCAACAAAGGTTCAGAGGAGTATCTGCCTTCCTCACATAACATCATGTCTTGTAAAGAGGCTGTGACAGAAACAGATGTTGACTGTATATCAAAAGGAGGCTACCACCATGCTGATACACTTGTTATCTGAAGGCTGCAGTTGTCAGAAGTTTTGTACAGACTGCAAGCCCACCTGGCTATTGAATGAGGACACATCAAAGAGGTGCCAAGCCAGAAACAGCCTGACATGAAGCCTGTATTCAGCACCACATCCTTGCAAATGGCAATATAATCTCCAAAAATATGCATGAGGATATGTCTGTACAGCATAAAATATCTGGCAATTGTAGTGGGTTCACCAGTCTGTGGCTCATGGCTGAAAGCCCCACCAGAGGACACAAACTTTGGAAAACACAGAGGAATCAGAACTACAAAGCAATTGCGAGGCAATTGGCTTTGCTCATCCAATACTGTCTTCTTTTAAAATATTGCCAACTAAATATAAAAGGCAAGAGCCCAGACATGTAGGAGGGATAGGTGACTGTGTTTTAGCAAGCAGGGAAGGCAGTGTGGGTAACCACCAGAGCCTGAAAGTAGGAAACCCTGTAACTGAGGGGAGAGTAAAAGAGGAGAGAGAAAATGCAATGGCTAAGTCTGTAAGCAAAATTAGAGATGTGGCATAACTGTGTCTGGTGACGGTACTGGAGTAGTTTATGCTGTTTCTGCATCCACTCATTGAGCAACTGAAATGCAATAAAGAATTGGACAGTTCAGATGAAAGGATGATAAAAAGTTTCCTTAAAATGAGGGGTTAAAGAAAACATAATTTTACTGAGTTTATCAAAGATGAGACTAAACTGACTTATTCATTTTTTGTTCATAAATGAAACCCTTCCTGACAATACATGGCTTTCAAATAAACAAAACACAATAAAAGCCAATGTGGTGGACAGTGAAGTTAAACATATTCCAAGTAGACACAAGCTGATAATTCTTGTAAGAGATGATGATTAACAATGGGAAACAGTGAAAAATACATAAAATGGATTTTCTGCTGCATGACATGTTCAAATTAGGTCTCATGTCTTTTATTAAGATATGCTTTAGCTACAGGAAAAAAATTATGGGCATTGTTCAGCAATTCTGCTGTCTTGTACTTTGTAAAAGGTCAGGTTTCATTATCATAATGGTCCCCTCTAATTGTAAAGTTATGAGCCTATGCATTTTTGAAGAATTCTACACTCTTGAAAAGCATTAATTGCACCAAACTATATGACTATAAAAAGGAGTTTTGATGGACAGGCTAAAGAGTGTATCTCACAACAGCCAGTAACCAGCTGCTTGTGCTTATGGAAACCAACTGAACAGCAAAAAGCAAACATATAGATGCCCCATGGATAACTTTCTGAGTACACAGAGGCTGCCAAGCCATGCTGGGATCTTCTTTGGGTAGAATGTCAGAAAGGAAAGTAGTATTAATATGCCATGCTTGTTCCCTTAATGCATTCGAAGAGATGTTTATCTGAATTCAGTTTTCCTGTTGCACCAGGAAAGTCACCCCAGGTACCTCTCTCTTGCTTGCAGTACCTGTGCTTCATCTGGGACTTGTGCTTGTGAAATGAGGTGTGTCAGGCCAGTCGTGTTCCAACTGTGCCCCGCTGTGCCTGAACACCTGGCTCCTTCCACCCTCAGACAAGGGGTGAGCTCCCACATAGGCATGTGCTTCCCCAGGGTGCACCTTCAGCTTGGGAGCTCACACCACAGGAGGAACAAATGCATTTCTATTGGGAAATCTGGGACACAGCAGAAACTGAAGAGGCACCAGACACATATGGCAACTGATGAGCCCCAGTACGCTTTGGTGATTTCTTTTCATTTCTCTCCCTCTCTGGCCCCTCAAGGAAGGGTGGGGAGAAACTTTTCCTCTTCTACTGCTGTTTCAGGGAAAGAAAATAGGTTTTAAAGTATTGGGAGGCATAAGAGTGAGCCATTTAAAAGAAAACTCCTAAACATACAGAAAAACTGTTTTTAAAGAAATCCATCCCCGCAACTATTCCAATGTGTTTCAAAGAAATCACTGTGGATTAATGATGTCTGCAAACACTTTTCTTACTAAATAGTTCACTCTCTCCTTGAACACTGAAACAGCTTTCATCTCACCTTTCAGTTTGCTGTGAACTCTTGTAATTAAGGAAAGAATATCGACATGGTCTTTGGCTTTTTAAATAATGCCAAGAGATGCAGTTTCTTTATATTATTCCACTTGTGCAGTATTAGCAAAACTCCAAACCCCCCTGAGAAAGAATGGAGAACCTGACTAGGGAGACTGGCAGATTTCCTTTGATGCCTCACAAATGCACCATCCTACTGCTCGTGTGTCACAGCTGAGAATGTGAAACACAGGGCTGGGAGCCCCAAGACAGCACTGAGCCTCTCCCTGCACTCCCAGCACCACAGCATCACTGCACCTGTCCTGCTGAGTACAGACACATCAGCTCAGCACCTTTGCTTTGTGTCCTCCTGCCTGGTATGATGAAATACATCCTTCAACACTTACGCACCCTCAAAAAACCCCACAACTTGTCCATATGCAAGTTTTGACAAAGCTTTCAGAAAGGCACTGGCAAAATATAAAATGGATTTTGAAATTATACAACATTCCTAATCCTGAAAAGTGAGATGCCACTTTTGTCTTCAGGTTTAAACTCAGAGAAAGCTTTGTGTACAGTTATTCCACTAGCCCTGACAAGAACTGGTTTAAAACAGCACTACCTTCATCAGATAAAACGGAGTTCCTCCTCTGAGAAAAAAAAATAAAGGCTTTAATGATCTTCAAATATCAGGCTTTCTGAGGTCCATAAGCCAAAATCTACTTGACTTTCCCCCTAAGCCTCCCTGTCTTGAAAAGCAAACTTCACATCTGCTTGTTATCAGTAGTTATCTCACAGCATGCCTCTGAATCATTTAGAAAACTCAAAGCACATGTTTATCCCTGCTGAGGAACCAGTCATTACGATGCTATTTACAGGCCCTTGGTGACCCAAGCTCACTACATGGTGTAGAAAACTGCCAAAGATTTTGTCTCAGGGGTTCTCACTGCTGCTAGGTTTAATTACTTACCATCAGCTTTCAGCCAGGAGGCTGCACTCCCTCCTTTCAAGCTGCATTGAGGCCTGCCTGTGTGAGGACACGTGGGAAAGCTAAGATAAATCAATTAGACATATGAAGCATGTTGCATGTGACTTAAAGCACGTTAAGTGCTCATGTGGTTACTCTTATTCAGAAGAATAAAAAGGCTTTCACTTTCCTGTGCAGACAACTTCAAAGCCGCACCATTTTACAATTGCAGTGAGTAGTTAAAAGCAATGAGAGGCTAGGAAGAGATGCCAACCATCTTGGGCAAATGCATTTAAATCTAAAAATGAAAACACTGATTGTTTAGTAATGTGGAAAGATGATATGTCCTCCTGAGACCAAATGTGCTTCTCCCAAGACACGATGCACACAAACCTCTCCGGAGCCTTTCTGCTTAGGTGGCCAGGCAAGCCTTACATTTGTCTTAGCACAAGGATAAATAACTATGTCATTATGAGATACTCAAAATAAGCCTACTTTTTTTGTGGGACATGAAGGTTCGTGCTAGTCTGCACTTCCCCTGACTGTTCAGAGTCAGCAGTTTTGCTCAGTATTTTCAATATTCAAGAAGACCATTTAAAGGTCTGACCCTACAGCCAGTGTCCAGTTTGCAAGTGCTCCTTACTACACCACGGGGAAAATCCGCAACATCAAACCCAGACCTTTGCCACTCTGGTACAAAAGGCTAAGAATATTGGTTCCTCCTTGTGCAAAGAGCAGAAATCTCTTCATACAATTCTTCTTAACCCTCCTGAAAATCTGTGCAGGGCTAGCCCCTCATGTCATTTTTCATGATTTTGAATCAAAACAGAGACCTATGTTTTTTGCTTTTCATTGAGTAATTTCAGCAGTGAGCCATATTTTTAATTTTTTTGGCTACAACTGTTTCAACAAGTTTAAAAAGTTCTTTCTAAAGCCCCAGCAGCACTTCAGAAACAGAAGAATCCCAAGACCATCTCCTTCTCGTTTTGCTAGAGAATCTTTTGGGAAGGTAGCAACATCAGACAGGGATGTTGCAGCTTTGGCTGCTTTCAGAGAATGTCTCTGTGAGGGGACATACAGAGAAGTGACCTACACCACCAAATTCCAAGTCTTACATGTGAAAACTCATCAGAAGCTACTTGATGTGGCATATCTGTGTGAAGTACCAAGTACAGACAGAGCCATCCACTATAAATTCTGTGCAGAAGTTGTAAGGTGTCTGTCATCTTAATTAAACCAAACCCAAAAACAATAATAAAAAACCCCAACCCCAAACAAAAACACTTCAGCAGACCAAAAACAGCTGAATGTCACCAGTATTTCCTGCATGTGGGTAAGTATCTGCAGCTGACAACTTCAACCACACGTTCTGCAGGCTGCCTTGTTCCACGCTGTTGGGGGGATGTTTATAGATCCACTCACATGCATTATGCTCTTTAATAACATAATATAAAGAACTGGGAAAATTTAAAGAGAAAGCACTTGGCTACAGCTAGCTCCAAACCAAAGCTGTATCTAACCTAACTCTGCCTCAATTCCTCGTGTTCCTGTCACCACACTAGCATAAAATGTGACTAGACTTAACATTTCTGGCTTTATCTTGAGAAAACCATGTAAACTTGGTGTTGGATTGAAAAAGAAAAGAGCTTCAAATGCAGTGCAATGTGACTCTGGAAAAAAAATCAAGAGGCTGTAAGTGTATACAAAATATCTGTTCTGGCCTCTAAATAGATATTAAAAGCTTAGATAACATTTCACAGTGATTTGACAGAATCTTTGAAGAAATCAAACCAGAAATGAAAAATATGTATGCCATTTATTTTGCACATCCTAGTGCCAGAGGTCCAGTTCATTAAGTGTGAGGAGCCTGCTACATTACTCAGAGGTGAAATGTGTATTTCAAATCTGCCTTCATTTAAGCAGTGCAGTTCAGTTTCCTCTGTTTCTTCAGCTTCTGGCTCACATTTTGGACTGGACTGAGTCTTTTTGCTGAAGCGTAGCTTGACTTGGGATTCAACTCCAGATGTCTACATCACTGACACACAGGAGGGAAAAACAGGGGTGCACTGGAAGGGGTTGTTTCTGCTGCTGTTGAAGACTGCTATTTTCTTCTCATGCAAGAAGCTCATGATTTGGAGGTGACACTACTCTCCTGGTTAGGTCCCAACACAGTATTTGCTTTGCTGAAGGCTTTTAGAACCTTCTGTTCAGGCCCAGGTCCTGGCACAGTTAGCCAAAGCTTTCCACTTCCACCTAATTTTTCCTCAAGATGTAATTACTGCAATGCACCCAGGCTTGGAGCTACCCTTGAAGATCAGACAGAGGCAACAGCTGCCACACACTGTGGCTTCCCATTCGCTAGGAATTGCTCACCACAGGCGGCATGTCACAACAACTCTTTCAACACACTGTACAGATTTGCATTTCTCATGTTCAAAGTTGCATTCATCTGGATTAGCAGAGACATGGGGAAGCTGGCACAACTGTGCTAGCTTGCTGAGGCTGGAAAACCAAGGGCTTGGTTCACACAAAGATCAGGCACTTTTGGGTCCAATGTACTTCCAAGCCTTTTAAAGATGGACCTCACTGCTTTTGTCCTGTCCTTTGCTGGTTCTTTACTCCAGGATCATCTTGGTGTCACCTCCTGCACTACTGACCTCATCAGCAAGCTCCTCTGGTAACCCTCTGCCTTGCTCCCGTGTGCCTTGCTGTATCCCTGCCACACCAGGATGAAATACAAGCTAATGCCCCTGCAGAGCTGGCTATCTGCAGTGCTCTGCTTGCTGCCCCGTCTCACTGGACGGGGCAGGAGCTGGCAGTCTGTAACTCAGGCTGTGTGTACGTTACTCACCTTGGGAAATCGGGATACAACTCGGAGAAGGCACTGGACTGAGCAGTGTTTCAGGTACTCAGTTACCACCTCAAGAGGTGGGATGTAATCTGGTGGTTATCTGTAAGGTGTTGTGCCAGAGAGCCAAAGCTGAGCCACAGCTTCTCAGGGCTGTGCTCTAACCTCCAGTTCACCTGAACTGCAGCTCCTAACAGTAAACTCCACTGTGGAAAGCCTGGCGTAGCTAGGCAGGGATAGGGTCATTCAGACTACAAACCAACCTCTTTTGCATAAGAATGCAACCATAACTGTTTGAATTTAGCTAGCCCTTGTTTTGATCAGGACACAGCCTGTTTATACTGCTTAATTGTAGTCATTCCTGTGGCTTTGTTTATTTGTTTACAACAGTACTCCGAAGTTTGGGAAAATGTTGCAAAAGTTTCAAATAGCAAACATGGCAGTCATTCTTTAACCTAATGTTTACAGTTTCTAGGAGGACTTCAACATGCATTATAATATTGCAAAACCTCAGCACGTCTTTGCATAGTTTGTCAGTATAAATCTGGGGACAATTTCTGTAGTGCTGAGAAACAGCTGCTTCTGGTACAGCTGTAAGTTTTTGCAGACACACAAGATAAATCACCTACTCAAAGATGATGGAAACACTCCCAAGAGTTTCAAACAAGTTCACAATTCATTAACATCTACCATCATCAAAAATCTGTAAAAACAATTCTGAAAATAAAAAAAAAAAAAGAAAAGGACACCACCCGCCTGTTATGTCCCCTCATAGTATTTGCATTAATGAAGGACTTACAGCAGCATTACGTCCTCTTTTTTTCCCCAATACAATTGGGTTTCCTGAACATGTCCTGAGCTGAGTCCATATGTTGAATTTCTCATGCTTTAGTATATGTATTCCAAAAGTGTCCCTTTTCCCAGTATTTGTCAGTCTTACCGATACATCAAGCTAAAGAATCTCAATTTTCATAGTCTGGTTGGTGCTAGACCTGTTCACTTGAAGAAGAAAAGGTCTGGCATCTAATTTAGCAAGAATCAGTAGGACAGTTTAAGAACAGGGAGTTTGAGGAGAGTCAGGAACTCCAGTCCAGCAGAATTTGAAGAAGGTATTTTGCTTCTACATTTACTAGGTACATACACTTAAAAATTTTCCTTGCCTTCTGATGCAGGGCCCTAAAATGTACAATTCTGGCACCATGAAACTGGAATAGATCTTGAAATGGGATAAGTTTCTTTTAACAGCAGATAAGTGCTCTGAGACATACCAAACCACAGGATCTTTCTAAGTAACCTTGTGAATTCCTTAGGGTGAGATGCTCTCTCCTTTGATCCAGCCTAAATTCTGTATTTACACAGTGCAGACAACTTTTTGCTGTGATTCTGATGACATTAACTTCCTGTGCATGGTGTATTTTCTACAAGGCATGAATATTTAGTTTATGATATCTGTTCTCTGTTGCCTGAACCTGGAATTTTAACTCAGAATTGCACAGGGTTTTGCCTTGCCTCCTTTTGCCCTTTATTTTGTGGAACCTCAGGGTGTTGAGATTTGCAACTTCATGTTCCCCCTCAGTATTGAGGATTTCACTGGCTTGTGGTGAAATATCCATCTTAAACTTTCTTTCCTCTCTGTTCACATCTGGAGCAAGTCATGATGTCATCAGTATAGTATGTCATCTGCCTCATCTCCCCTGGTAAAATTGAGAAAATTTGCTTGATTTTCAAGCATTCATTCAAGAGTCCGAATGCAACATGAAGCTGCTCGCAGTGGCCTACTCGTTCTGGCCAGTCTGATTAATCTGCACCATCACACAGCTCTCTGGGAGGATTTGAACAGCCATTGCCTTGTTCTGAGAAAAAAAATAACTCACAAATTCTTATTCCTCTATGCCCTTCCCCTAGCCTCGAATCCCATTTCTGTGCCTTTAAAGGTGAATTATTTTTTTGTTTCCCTTTCATTCCAGCAGAAAGATGGCCCCTTTTCTGTTTCAATGGGACCAGGGCCTTCCTGCTGCAGCTGCTCCCTCCTGGCCAGCGGCCGACTGCCTCATCTGAGCTCAATCTTAATGCAGTTTATTTTTCTCTGTCTTAGTTGTTTTGTTCTTTGCCTTTTCTTCGGTTGGACCTCTCTTAATCAATCTCAGTCTTAGCCCTTTTCCTTTTCAATTCAGCCTTTTTGCTCTGCTGGGTTTGGGGTAAAGGAAACAAGGCTTCCTTAGAGTGATTTGCTTACTCTCTTTTTTCCTGATTTCCTTACCCTTCTCTTCCTCTGCCAGGGAGGTCAGGTGGGCTCTGACCTTGGGTAGCAGTGCAAACTGGAGCATTTGCAATTGCAACAGAAACAATTTTTTAATTAATTAAACAATCCAGCAGTTGCAGAAGGAAGCCAGCAGGGCTCTCCTGCCTGCTGGGACATGCTACATGATGTCTTACATCACCTTCCAGGATGAAGTTCACTCTCACAGAATGAAGTCATGACTCTGATACACCCCCCCCTTGTTAGTCAGCAGCAATACAAGTCAAACATCTTTATTTGCGGATATTTGTTTTTACCTTTAAAAAAAATTAAAATTACCCCTTAAAACTCAAGTTGTGTTGTTGTGAACCCTTACTTTGCTTCATGTGGCTTTTGTTTGTACAGCTGAAGAGTCACAAAGTTGATGAACTTGAAATATCTGAAGAATTCTGTAAGAAATTATTATATAAAATCCTAATTGGAAAGAAGTAGTATGTTTGCTTGCTGCTATGGATGGCAGCAGGGCACGTACCATTGAGTCCTATAGAAACAGAATGCAGCCCTACAGCTTCCAGCTGGAATGTTTAAAACCTGAAAATTTGGGGTCTGAAAATTTGTCCTATGCATAAGAGAAGGAAATTGTCTTTAGGTGGCTTTTTCATCTGTTTAACAGGTGTTCATAGAGATCAAGCCACGCTTTCTAGGAGGGTTGGGGCCACTGAACCAAGCAAATGCTATGGGGAAAATACAGGACAATGTCAAAACACCATTTCATTATGGTGGAGGGTTATCTCACCAGCTCTCAAGCATCTAAGCCAACCTTTTCAGCAATGCCAGCTGACATAAAATTTAGGGCTGACCATTCTAATATAAAAACATAGTGACTAGAAATCATGAATAAGCCATGGAGAAATCCATGTCCTTAACTCATAATCGCATTTCTTTAGATCCTCAAGTTTGCCATGTGGTGTTCAGTAGTCTCCTTTTATGAGTAGCCACACTTCATCATGCCATCTGCAGAAGAAAATAACTGCATTTAACAGAAGCCTCTCTTTATTTAGAGCTGCAGGGGGAACTAATTAAAGGTAACTGAAACCACAGCTGCTAAAATAATTATATGGCATCTAAACTATTTTGGAAAGCTCTCATTGTTTCTCAGTGTGACAAAGCAGAGTAAGATTGAAACCTACCATCACCTTAAACAAAACATTTGTGGTAAAGGATGTACCTAGAAGTCCATAGGATACTCCCTAATGTAGGCATGTGTAACACCCATGCATGTTTTATGAGTATGTATCCACAAACACACACACATTGTATAAATGGACCTTTTTTAGTACTCGTACCAGCTGCGTATAGTCTTCAAGACTTAGGAGAGAGAAAGAGGTACTGGCATTATAAAACTGTAATTTAGTGAAGAAAAGCATTTTATAATCACACATGGAACGGGTTGTTTGGAATTAAATACACTAAACATTATTCAACCGGTCGTCAGTGAAAAAACATTTCTTTCAATCATTTTCATGTACTTCACTGAACTTCATATAGCTATACACACACACACACACAGAATGGCAGTACTGAAGCTTGGAGAAAGAGTTTCAGGCAAGGTTTGAATTATTCCAAACTCAGGGCTCAGCGGGGAGCTCAGATTTTGCATTTGCACAGGGATGCAGCTGTCAAAAAGAAGTAAAATCAATTGACAAAAAAGCACCAGCAAACTAATCTGATTGAATGTGTAATTTGGAACTTATTCATAAGAATTTAAAATGAAGAAGAGGAAGGATGTGTATTTGAACTCCCTTCTACTTTAATTTGTACTCCAAATGATGTTCAGCATCACAGCATTTCAGCCTCTTTTTAAACTGAGTAATACAAGCAAGTCTGAAAAAGGCAGGCATTATCATAGAGTGATTCAAAGCTGGACCTAGCTTTAATTTTACAAGCACATTCTTCTAACACCCTTTCCAATGTTTATTACAGATCATACTAAGTGTTTTGGGACAACAGTGTTTCCCCAAAAAAGCCATGACAGAGTGCAAAGCACGGTGCACTCCCCTGATGGTGCAAACGCTCCCTAGCCCTCCTAAAATCCAGATCCTTTGGTCTTTCTAGACTCCATATCCATCTCCATTTGCTGACTTGTACTCAGTTTTGAGGAAAGAGAAATGTGGTGATCTACCATAAAGTTACCACAAAGTTTATCAATAATTAAACTCAGTTTGCTGATATTCCTGCTCTTCTAAGTGACAGCCCAGCCAATATCCATGAAGCAATGAGCTTCAGCTCAATGAAGCATTCAGCTTGACAAAACCAAACTATTAATAGTCTGTTATAAAAAAACCCCAACAAAGTAATGGTACCCTCAGTGACATCTTAGTGCAAATACTACTTGGAAATTAGCATGAATACCAGATATTAAATAATTTCCATACCTTGGAAGCAGCATATCATCCCCCTGAAGCTGCAGAAAAGGAGATGAGGCCAACTTTTTTGTCAGGATATCAATTGACAGGGCAACAGCCACATTTACCATCTTACATAATATTTGGTCAGCAAACATCTATTACTAAAAGACCAAAGTACAATTCTCCAACTCAGATATTACTTTTGTTATCATATGTGGATGTGAAAGAGGGAAATCTATCAAAATCATAGGCAGACTCTGAAAGATTTTTAGAAAGTGCTTAAAAAAAATACTAGGCACTAAATGGATTTCAAGGATAATATATAACAAGATATACCAGAGCATCCAACAACTGGTTATGTCTTGAATGAACTAGAAAAAGCCTCTAATGAACAATGACAGGGAAATGGTGAGGAAATATGTAAAGAATGAAGCTGATTTGTTTGCCATGACAGACATTGCATAAGTGTGGGTAAACCCTCAGAAGGCCTGACTGAAAGAATTCCCTCCCTCAAGCCTGCTAAAGGAAGGGGATTGCACTTAGGAACATGCTCAGCATGAAAGCAGGAATTTCAGTTAGTCAGGAGCTGCAATGACTCTTAAGTGCCCTAAGAAATGCTGGGTGGGTCCAGGAAGGATTGAGACCCAGGTGTGACAATTTTCAGAAAGTCATTTGCCTCATTGTTTTTTCATTAAAAGTTTAATTTAAGTTTTCCCATTGACCTCTTGTACCTTACCTATTTTCCTTGAAAGAGCCCAGGAGCCAGGATGTTGGCCTGGAATGGATGATGTCCTTTCATTGACTGTTACTGGGGCTCAGAGCAAGTCATGCAGGCATAGGCTACTTTAGGGCACAATATAATCTAAAGATGCAGGTGCAAACCTCCTGTGACTTTAAAAAGTGCCTTAGCAACTAAATCTTGTTGAAATCAAAGAGGGACTAAAGGGCAAACAAAAACCACCACCCCATGACTTTGAAAGCAAGCATGAATTAAAAATGAAAAAATTATTCAGGATCCTGTTGTCTAATAGTCTGTCAATGCAAAATGTATTCTGCACATTTCCTTTATTTTTCCCCAAACTTCTCTCTTGTTGCTCTTCCAATGGCCCCTGTGTGAAAGCAGGAAGCACACAGGCCTAAAAGAGGTATATGGAAGCAGCAGATGGACTGCATGAGGCTGCTCTCAATTACAGCTGAGCTGGAAGGAGCACAAATGAAAACCAGACTGACAGTCTGGCTATTTTATGTCTCAATGAGACCTGAAAATTTAGATAGTTTCAAGAATATCATATATGAAGAATATATTTGACTATATATTTGGTCTCAACTTGTAGTCATCTTCATTTTGACCTGATTGAAAACATCCTTCCCTATCTTGGATGGTATGTGAGTCACATCAGTGGAAGGATATTGAGTTCACCCTGTTGGTGCCCTTTCACATCTAATGTGTTAAGAATGACCCTGACATGCCAGAAGTGTTGAGTGACAGTCGCTTTCACACAGATGCTGGAGAGGTTATGCAAATCGTGGTGTTTATGAGCTGCTACACAAGACCCGAGCCAAGTTTGGTAGAAACCACCCCTTCATTTTGCTGGCTTGTGAGCCCACCCAGAGTAGCTGAAAACCTCAGACGGTGTTCCTTTCTTACAGAATGAGAAAATGCCACACTGAACTGAGAAACTATGATTGACTTGGACTTCTGTGCCAAGATCTTTATGTTTGTTTCAATTGCCTTTTTAATGGAACAGCAGATAGTTTCCATTTTCCTTGAGGCCGTTTGCAAACAGGAGAAAGGCTCTGAAGAGTGAGTTACAGCCTGTGCCAGCAGAGAAGATTAAAGTTGTCAAGATACTATGATAAAAATTATGTTGCTTTTACACTAGGATCTGGGATTGAAACTATTAAAAGAAGGCCCTTACAGAGAAACTTGGGGCCTACCCTCATTTTCCCTGCTACACACTGTTCATAGCTGCCCCCCTTTGTAATATAATAAAGATTAGAATAGAGAAGCTGTTGGTTTTAGTTTGGAAATCAAGCAAATATTGATAAAATACCTAGAAGATGTAGTTGAATAGAATCTCTAAATTCCTAAATGTGGAGAAAAATTTCCAGTAAGAGTGAGAGCACTGAAATGAATGCATATCACTTGAGCAGAGGCAAGGACTGGCACCACTCAGAAAATGTCTGGCAGAGGACACACATTTGTTGTACAAAATAGCTCATCACTCAGCTCTGTGCTCTCTCCATCTCATCATCTCATATCTCATCTCATCTCATCTCATCTCATCTCATCTCATCTCATCTCATCTCATCTCATCTCAATCTCATCTTTCCTTCTATTTCAGCTGCAGCCATACCAATGCTGATCAGTGTAAAGTCTCATTTCAAGTGATACTCTGATAGCAAACAGTCCTATTTATGTGTCACTAGGTGAGACTGACATGGAAATATCTGAGCATTCTCCATGATACATTAGCCATGCCCACAGGCCAATGGCTAATGACAATGGACAAATGAACTGAGGCACTGAAACAGACTCTGGCCTCAACCAAACTCAGACCATATGAATCACAGGAGGCAAGAATGATGCTTGTAAACTTTTATCTAAATGACAAAACAATTTTGAAGTCTTTAGAAAATCATCTACCAACAAAAAGGTATTTTCCTGTTGAATATCAAGCTATGAAGCTGGGATCCTGCATGTGTGGGTAAGTAATTAAAACAATCAAAAAGAACTGAACAATTCAATTATGCAGTCAATCATACATCTGGTTGAGTAACAAATGCATTCAGAGAGAAATATTTCTGAATAAGGAGTAAAAATATTGTCAATATTTCTGAGTAAATAATCTCTAATGACTAACTTAACCTGTAAATTAATTCAATTAAAAAAGTGACTTGGATAAGCTTGGAAGACAAAGGAAGTAAAAGAAGGATGCAGAAGTTTGGCATTTAAGCAGACTCATAAATGGAAGACATGTGGCCTTAGATGAACAACAAACTCCCTTAACATGCTGGTTTTCTAAAGAGAAAATAACTGCAAGTACTTTAGATATTTTCAGGACAGGCTGCTATGGTTAGGGTTCTCATTTTTGCAAAGTAAAAAAATAAAGCAAGACATTGTCTATAAACACAGCGTTATGCAGATGAAGCAGATTCAGTAGTGAAAATTCCTCTTGCTGTCGAAACTATTAGTGTCTTGAACACCAAGGAGAACATAATCTCAAAAGGCATAACCTCCCTGGGATGCAAAAGGTGCAAAACAGCTGGCAGGATGTGCCAGGCTTATTTTCCCCCTGGGTTCCACACCCCACATCTTCACCCACAGGCCAGAAGCACCAATAAGCCAAATCCTGGGCCCCTCATGATGGCATCACGTCGCACCCAGCCTTGCACTGATGACTTCCAGGCCAGCCCTTCCCAGCGCCGTGGGCTTGCTGGAGGGCACAGAGTCAGTACGTACTTCCCACGTGTGCTGAGACTCACGGGCCCAAGGAAGATGGGTCTTACCCAGCCAGAGGAGCAGTAGAGCTAGAATGGGAATCTTGAATACTTGGCCCTTCCCAGCTTAAATAAGACAGCTCATAAAGAAAGCAACAGTGGCTCTGATGTATGGTAATAATTAAAACATATTCAAATGGTGGCAAATGAAAAGGGTTGTTGAAGATTAAAGAAGAAGTAAAATTGTAATTGTAAGTAGCTGAGCTTCCACTTCGTACAAAAACAAGAGAGACACTATGAAGGATGCCATATTGCACTTGGCTCCTGTCCTAAAATAATTCCACATTATAAATATTTGACACAGCACTTAAGACTATTGCCTCTACAGGATTTAATGCAGTATAATGTAACACATCTGTTAGCTACCCACATGGCATGAAAAGAGTGAATGGGGAAGATAGGAACAAAAAGTTCAAAAACATTGTATACTATTACTTCTGTGTTGCTGCTGATCATGCTGCATTCATTACCTATTGAACTAGGACAACAGAAAATGTTTCACAATAGCTGAACAGCACAATCTTGTCCATTGTTTTTTTTGATCTGTGAGACTACATCAATCTTGTTCCTGCCTTTACTGTCTGCACTTCTGGAAAGTACCATGAGAAGTCATGACTTACATGGACACTAGGTATATTGTGAAAAATTGGAATACCTGTATGAAATTGCAGCAGCATAAGACACGTAAGGGCAAGTAACCTGGGGAAATGCACCTGCTTCTTATATCTTCAACTTAAGTACTAAAAATCTATTGTCATCAGTTTACACTACCTGAAAAATTGTAAACTGAAGAGACATGTTCAGTAAGCTAATAAACCTTTTTGTCAACCACATTGTAGCTAAGTAACACTTGCTCTGCTTTGAAGAGTTGCAAGATTGCTGTTTGACAGTTGTCTCCTGTGAGAGTTCCTCTGATCAGCATCCACCCTGCTTACAGGAAAACTTTTCTAAAGGGCATCTTTCTCAGGAGAAACTCACAGAGTATCTTCCTTAAATTGTAAGTGCTGTAGTCAAAGAAAAATGTTAAAAGCCACAGGTAATATTAACAAGTAAACAAACTAATGTGCAAACAACACATAAGGGTTGACACGCACTTGTATCACTGCAGGTCTGTCAGCCTGCTGGTAACAAACTCCCCACCAGCTTTTTGTTCTCCTGATAGCAGCTTAGATTGGTTTTGGAGTGACCACGCACTGGAACAGATTGCCTAGAAAGGTTGTGGAGTCTTCCTGACTGGAGATATTCAAGAACCGTATGGATGCAATCCTGTGCCATGTGCTCTAGGATGGCCCTGCTTGAGCAGAGAGATGTACTCCTTTCCAACCTTACCCATCCTGTAATTCTGTGAAAAGAAAGCTACACTGAAAAAGTAATTACAGAACAAACCTTTGGTTTTCTCATGGCTCCATAATAGAAGTGCCAATCTCTGCTCAGTTCCCAAATTTAACAGTTAAAAAACAAAACAGAACACGACAAACAAAACCCCCAGCAAACAAAAAAAACCCCATAGAAAGTCCTACTGTGGGATAGAGTTTAAAATCTTTCCAGAGGATGGAGTCTGTCTTCATTCAGGTTTTACTTTCATCAAAGCATTTTCATATGGTGGTAGACCCAACCAGGATTTTCAAAGCTGCAAACCAGCTTAGATGTCCTTTGTCCATTTCAAAAGGTCAGTGTTGAGCTGCAGAGAGACCACGCACAGTCTGGGCACTGCTTTATGTGCCTGTGCTCCAGCACTACCTGCTGGGGGCAGCCAGAAACCAGGAGGTGGCCAGGAGACATGGTTCAGCCAGGAGCTACAACTGTGCCAGGCTCCCAGGTGCCCCCAACACTGACTGACCTCTTTCTGAGGGTTCTGAAAACTCATAATGGGTGCACTTTGGTAAGCTCAGTATCTCTGTGACCCTCTTTCCCCCCTGTCTAAACCACAACATTTTGTTTTCTCTGAAAGCTGCTGATGAAGCAGACATTAGCTTTTTTGGGAAATTGCTTTGGCATTTGTCAGAATATCAAAATGAGTAAATCACTTAGCAGAGAAAAACAGATCTAGGCACAGTTTTGCATACCATTATCTTGACTCCTCTACTGTATAACTTTTCATAACTGTGCCTCATCTGGGAAAAATCACAAATCTGTTGTTTGTGGGAAGCTAGATAATTAGACACTCTAAATGACAACTTACAAACTATAGCTAAAAGCTAACCAGACTGGTAAACAGGAAGTGCAAGACTGAGTTTTGCTTCTTTGCCCAGAGATTCACACAGATGAAATAAATGCTTAATTCAGCCCTTCTCTAGCAGCAGTTCACAAACCAGGGGTGGTTTGTGAAGCCACACAGCTTGCTTGTGGAGCCATGTTAAATCTTAACACTTCCCAGTTTTGCTTGCCTGCAATAGTCATCCCTCCCAGAAACTTGCTGTGTGCTGGTTCGTTCATCCACACCTTGGAGATCCATAGGTTTCAGTCAAGTCTAATGACCAGAAATGTAGCCAGTTGTTCATAAACAATTTCCCACTCAAAAGCACAAGAGCCTGACTAGGCAGCCCCTTGAGCCAACAGCAGACCTCCTAAAATAGCTAGGAAATCAAAGTTACAGCATCTTGAATAAAGTATTAATTTTTTTTACACTGGTAAATGTTTACATTTTCCCTAACAAATAACCCATGCATATATACTTGGCTATGAGCTTCAGATTTCACAAACACTGTGGGCAAACCCTGTGGTCAGAGGTTGCTAGGAGCATAAATGTGTATAGCTGTTTGTCATCACGTCCTCCTGCCGCTGTAGAGGACAAAATTAAGACTATATAATTCATCTCTTTTGTTTGAATTATGGATGGACCTGGCTGAGAGCAGCAGGAATGAACTCAAAACTTGGGTCATGAATGTGAATGATTAGAAGAAGGATTGCAGCTAGTATATTTGATCTCCTGAGCTTGGAGGACAATTAGAGCAAAACTGAACAGCTAAAGTTTTTCTTTAATTAGCCTCCAGTCTACAGCGTATGGAGGTTCAGAGCTTAAATAAATTCTTACATAACTCAAGGTCCTCTTTTCTTTTTCCATCAATATTACTATTTCCATTTAAAAATATTTAGGTTTTAGAAAGGAGGGAAATGTGATAGTCATTTATTGCCCCCACACTGCTAAGAAATTCCATGCTTTTATGTGCAGGAAGCATTGTGTTGATGTTGGCTTCCCCATGAGTTAAAAATCTTGTTTAAATGTTGCAGAATCTAAATGCTCTTTGAGGTTTTTCTGTGTTGTTTTATGGAAAGGCTTCTGCCTGATTATTTACAGATGCTGTCTCTGAGAAAGCCAAAAATAGTTCTTTACTAATTCAAAATTTAAACTAGCATTTTTATTATTTTATTGTGTAACCAAGGAACTCTGCTCTGGGGTCCTCAGTTCAAAGAGGAGAACGAGCCCTTCGGCTCTCTGTTGGCATGACAAGCAGTGACATTCCCCTTCAGCCAACAGCAGTGCCGAGCCTTGGCAGACTGCAGGGTCCCCTCCAGCAGAAGTGCAGCCTCCAGAACATTTTGCAGCACAGACTCCCTAGGTTACATGACCGTGAGGGACTCACATTGTTTCAAAAGTTACGTCTCCCACAGTAGCACAGGGTGTTTAAAGCAATTTTAGGAATTACGACAGCCCTTCAAGCCATGCTGCTTTTCCATGGCCACCTTGGCTGAGTATCAGTAAGGGATTTTTTTTCAACAGTTCATGAAGTGCTAAGATGTATCTTGAGCTTAACAAGCAAGAAATGTCACTCAGCCAGCTCAGCAAGCAATCATTTCGTCAGATGAAACACTCCTTCAAAGTTTCTCTTCACTTCTCCACGGCTAAGGAGAGTAGTGAACACCAACAAATAAGGGGGAGCACCATTGTTAAAGAGAAGCCAAGGAGCTTGGGTCTCATCCTTGCCAGTCTAAAGACAGATTTTACTCTTTATTCTCTCAGCAACCAGGGCCAGAAGCGTTGCACTTCCCTTGCTGCCTGAAGCTATGAGTTTTCAATCCCGAGTCCTGTATATACCTTGTTGGTGGGTGGTTTCTCTGATCTGGAGACCACGTGCTAGACTTCTCCCATCCTATGGATACAGCAGTCTCAGCAATCCTGGGAAGGGACTGGGGATCAGCACAAACTAGCAATATGACAGAGAGGTGGGTTACCAGACATTATTTCTGCCTCACCAAGAGCATGGTTCAGAATAGCTTTCCTGACCCACGTGAACTCCTCAGCTTCTCCAAATCCATGAATCGTGATATGGTTAGCAGGGAGAGTGATGCATCAAAAACTGAGCATTGCAGTAAACAAGAAGATATATTACTGTTTTCATTACAAAAGGTCCTGCATAAAATATTGTTGATAAAACATTTGCAAATGTAATTTTCTGCCTGTCAGCAGGTACTCATACCAGCTGCTCCTAACTCAGTTGGCACAAACACTTGCCTATTACAGTGTGGCTTTGAAACAAAACCAGGAGCTGTTTGTGAACCACTACTTGTCTCAACCCCCAAGTAAAGTACCACACAGATACAGGACAAATCTGTGGGCTTACATGGTAGATTTAATTGTCTTGTAACAGACTGGTCTTCAATCTGGATACCTCTCAAACACATGACTTGGGAGGTTTGTATTTCTTTCCTATAGTTTAACTTCTTATCTAGAAATAGCATTATAGATTTTCTGAAAAAAACCAGCAAACACCCCTCAAGTGATTTCTTTACAGACTTCTTTAGTTGGTACAGCATTTGTGTTTAGTTGTTCTGTGGTTTCATTAAAAAACAAAACAAAAAGCAAAAGAAGACTCAGCTACACTTACTTCCTCCAGTTGAAAATTTCCCAGAGAGACACAGCTACCAGAGAAGATTGGAGAACTTGGTACTGTGACAAATAAATTAGGTTCTTATTTACATGCAACAAAATATTCTCATTTACTTTGAATGGCAGAAACCTCTTGACTATAATTAGCATTTTAAGGTGTTAACATTTTACAAACTATAGATTTCTCCCAGACATGAAACCACTTGAGAACCGAGATCATATAGTCAAATTTGACCTAAAATTGAGTTCTCATCTTTCTTTCCTGAAACACATTGGAGCTTGCACTCCTACTGGTTCTGGCTGGATGCAACTCATCTCTAGCACTGATAACAACTGGCATCTGCTCCTTCTAAATGTGGAATGCTTCTTCAGGAAGGCCTGTATGATATGTTTAGTTATGTCAAGTTTCTTGTAGCACAACCTGGCCACATAGTTACTTCTCTTATCCCTTACACCTACATGTGGAAAGACATATGACTGATAATTTGCACTGGGAATTGAGTTTGCATGGCCTTGCTACTTTTTATCCAATAATTTTATATGCTCTAGAAATGTTTATAAATTTTCCTAACAGTGCCATTTCCTACCATTGCTGCAATTTAAGAATCTCCCACAGTAACACTAAACTTTTAATAAGTGTCCGAAATTTTTTTGGCACTTACCTCTTCAGTTATAAATCACTTGTTCAATGTGTTTTGCATTTTATTTCTATGCTGGGATCATGGATCTGAAATGTAGTTGGAGAAAGTCACCTGGGTACCCCCCACCAGCCTTGCTTTGTCTTCACCTCCCTCGCTTCCTCCTGACATCTGTGGTCTGCTGTTCTCAGACGCAAAGAATCACACAGTCTGAAAAGTGTGTTTTCTCCTTCTTACTTTTTCAAATTGAGATGATGTGGATTTTCCAGCACAACACAGGCATTTGCACTAGAGCTGGAAGACCATCAGGACTTTACTCCTGTCTCATATCAGAGCACAAATTAATTGCTAATTGCTCAGAAACACTGATCTGCCATGACCACAAGCAAATTTCTTACCTTGGTTTCAGTCTCATCTCCTTACCAAAAGGATGATGACACACATTTCCCTTGTGGAAAAGATCAGTGATGGCTGAGAAATGACCAGTGAATTCCTACTGTTGTTAAGGAAAACAACATGTTATGAAACAACATGTTGTTTCATAAAAACTCTTCACCTCTCCTCACTTTGTTGATGAATATGCAGCTTATCCATGACATGATACACAAGAAACCAATGTAATTGTGCTGAAGACAGTGTGATTTCTCTTTTTCTAATAAAAAAGAGGAGTGACTAGCAAAATTTTTCTTTGGCCTCAGATGTCCTTATTTAGTCAAATGGATGTACAAGGTGTAACTGAGCATCTTCGTCTGGTGAGAATTTTCTGAAATATGGTTGGATAAAGAAAATTCCTTAATCAGTTTTGAAATCCAGTTCTGAAAGAAAAATTCTAGGATAACGGCCTCTGATGAAACAGTAATAGCAAAAATAATAACAACCTGTATATTTCCCTAATTCTACCAGTATTATTTCCATCATCGTTGCATTCAGAATTGTGCTTGTTGGCCTTAATTCCTACAACATTTCGCTGTGTTGGAACACATGAGGTATGAACTAAAGTCCTCAGCTGTTTCTTGCTTATTGTGCTGGTTTGCGATGGGGTAGAGTTAATTTTGTTCCTAGTAGCTGATACGGGGCTATGGTGTGGATTTGTGCTGCAGACAGTGTTGATAACACAGGGACATTTCCATTATTGCTGAGCAGTGCTAATGCAGAGCCGAGGCCTTTTCTGCTCCTCACACCACCCCACCAGTGAGCAGGCTGGGGGTGCACAAGGAGCTGGGAGAGAACACAGCCAGGAGAGCTGATCCCAACTGACCACTGGGATGTTCTGTAACATATGGCATCATGCTCAGCATATAGAGCTGGGAGAAGACAGGGACATTGAGAGTGATGGTGGTTGTCTTCCCAAGTCACTGTTACAAGTGATGGAGCCCAGCTTTTCTGGAGACGGCTGAACACTTGCCTGACCAGGGAAGACAAATGATCTCCCAGATATTTCACAGAATATTCCAAGCTGGAAGGCACCTGCAGGGATCATTGGGCCCAACTCTCAAGTGAATGGCCTGGACAGTGATCAAACATTTGATGTTGGTGTTATCAGCACCATGCTCTAGCCTACTGAGCTAGTATCAGGTGGTGAATGAATTCCTTGTTTTGCTTTGCTTGTGCACAGCTTCTGCTTTCCATATTAAACAGCCTTTATCTCCACCCACAAGTTTTCTCACTTTTACTTTCCTGATTCTCTACCTGATCCTGCTACTGGGGAAGTGAATGAGTGGCTGTGTGGGGCTTAGCTGCCACCTGGGGTTAAGCCACAACACTTACTAAAAAGAGCAGGAAGCTTCTTTTAACAGCCATATCAACATGGAAAGCTCACACAGTTGATTGAAAGAAACCTGAAAACTGTATTCTTTTCATCATTTTTATGGTGGAATAAAACTGCTACATTTGACCCAGTGTATTGCACTGATATAATGAATGTTAAGTGCCAAATTTAGTGCTTAGCTTCTGAGGGATTTTCTCTCTCTGCCTTTCAACTTACACATTTATAGGCTTCCAGGTGCTAAGAGGAAATCTGTCCAAAATTAAGTTCCTTTTGCACCGTTACGTTGGCAAGACTCACACCTAGCTAGAGCCTAAAAACTGATCCCTTATTAGAGCACCTCAGTGGACTGAATTTATTAGCAATCTGAGCCAGAGTGCAACCACACACTGCATGCAACTCAGTCAGAAAACGGGCTTGGTGCTTGGTAGGGCTGGGGATTACCCAGCCTGCCTCAGACTCTGCTGCAGAAACTGAGCATCTCTACCCTGGATGCTGATGGTATTGTTTACTATGTGTTTGTGTGTCCCTGCATTGCACCACAGTTACACAAGCAGACTTGTGAGTGCAGCATCAGCCACATGCAGGATGAGGAGTTCCTGCTGGGTTCTGCTAATAGCTCCTATTGTTTTGTTACACATGGTCAGCGAATTCCCCGGGACTTCACATCCATTCCTGTGACAAAGCAGAAGTGCCACCCTGAAATATTTTCTGTCTTCTCTTATCTTGGGCATGTGCTTACTACAGGTTACAAAAGTCTCCTGTTCTTCTGTGCCAGGCCAGGTTTTATTTGTCATTAGTCAACGCCTGCATAAGCTCAGCATTTCTCTCTCATATCTGGAGAACATTAAGCCAGAATTAATGACACATGGTTGACAGGCATCATGGCTAATATGTCACCAAGACTATATCTCCCAGAGCAGCAGTCTCTGCTGAGCATCAGTCCTTGCCTTCATGACTCTGCTGTACTCCTCCATGTAGTTCACTAATTCAGATTATATGTAACATCTTTTGTTATTTAACACTAACAGGATTCAGTTGAACAATGCTTAATTACATTCAGGTCTCCTTCAATGGATGGCCCTGTCAATGATCTAATAAGTACTGAGACATACCATAAAATGGAGAATGAGTAATGCACACAGAGGTGATTATTATGTTGTGGTGCTCATGATAACAGATGGAACAGATCACTGGATTACTGAAGCTACATGGACTTTGGGATAGCCCCTGAAAAACATTTTCAAGAATCCAGAGTTTCTCTCAGTGCCCAGGGTAATATACCCATCCAGGTTGCTTTATCCTTCTTTCCAAATGACTGTTTCCTTCACACCATTTACTACATCCTGAGGGAAGTTATTTAATCTCATCATGGATTTATCATCATGAAAACTGGGGAAGACTGGAAGAAGTTTACAGCACCCAGTCATTCATAAGTAATAGTTAATGGTAGATCCAGGACACCAAATTCTCTTTTATCAATACCTACTTAGTTTGGTTAGCCATGACAGAAGTCATCAATAGGCATAAAAAGCATGATACCTTTTAGATTGGTGAGATGGAGTGAAAATTGGAAAATTGGAGATGGAGTGATCAAGTGAAAATTCCCCAGTTTGACAGAGCTGGGGTCAAATGTGGGGGCAGCCCCAAAAGCACAGCTTCAAGGCCCCTGCTGTTGAACCCAGGCATGGGAGGCAGTCAGTCTGCTGCCCACCCTGTCACCACACTGTCCTGAGCAGAAGACCATAAGTCAGGATGCCTGAGGTATACACTGTGCAAGTCTCTGGAGTGCTATGACCACCCCAAAAATGCTCTGGATAGAAAAGGAAATGGTGCATGCCACCCACCCAAACCCATGAGATGTCAAAAGGGTTTAATTTACACAGAATTGGACCATGGGCTACACAACTCAGTATCAGCCCTCGGCATGCACAGCTTCACTTCATTAGTGCTCAGCAGTGAGCACACACTAAACTCCACTATCCTTCCTTACGATTCAGTCCCTGATCCCCTTGGTGATTCCCTAGCTCCTCTAAGTCATCCAAAAGATTTTGGAGAGGAACACAACAGGTCAGCCAGACTCCTTCCATACTCGACCAGAAAAAGCAGAACACTCATCCTGTTTACATCACATGTTTTGGGAGCTGGGGTGCACACCACCTCAGCCAGAACACTGCAGCTCCTCGAGGATTTGCAGCCAATCCCTGGACCATTCTGTAATGTGGAGCCCTCAAAGCTGACAGAAAGTGAATGCAGTCAGCTTCCACCTGAAAACACCCAGCAGGGTAGGCTGCAATTCTTAGGAAGCCTTCTGAATAACAATATGAAAAATTCTGCATCAAACAGAAGCATGATCTGTCCAGTGAGCTTTCTTATATCTCTCCACTTCACATTCAACCTAACTCACACAAAAAAACCCCCAAACTAGGCAGAGCTGATGGATGCCGCTGCCTGAATAATCCAAAGGAAAACTTTCATCAGATTCAGTGGGCACCCTGCCTTTCTCCACAGTGACAAGACAAAGATTTAATTGCTTGTCATGGATTTCTGTCAGGAAAATCTCACTTTCTCCTTCAGTTTGCTTATTTCTGCTGAAAACAGTCTCATTACATGAGACTTGTTAAACATACTACAGTAATAAAAAATGGCCTGTACTATCATTTCAGATGACAAACAGAATAAGTTAAGTATCAGAAAACACGACAACTTCTAGGTTGTTTTTCATCAAAAATATGTTTTCAGCAGATTCCATCTTCCTTGCCTTTAGAGTGTTTCAAGAAGAAACAGTATCCCTCTGTTCTGGACAGGTCACAGTCCTGTTCTGTCACAGCTGTGAGCACTGGTTCCACCCCTGGAATTTGTACAACCTGAACTGGTCTGTCAATACTTGCTTATAAGGAGCCGAGTTAACTCTCACAAATGCTGATGCACAGTGATACCACAGAAGCCTCAAACTTGCTAGCTGCTGCCAGAGACTTGTTGAATTAGCTGTAATACCTTCCATGATGCTGCTGCAGCAAGGAGCCTGTCAACAAGTCCTTTTTCAGCATAGAACACTCCAGGCAAATACAGCCCTGATCTGTGTGGGACACGGAGCAGTTTTACAGCCACAACACACCACTTGATGATAAACCTCTGCTGAACTGAGCAGAAGAAATGGGAGTGTTACATCCCTCCCTATCCTCCATCCCTGTGCCCTATTCTGCAAGTTTTAGAAGTGTTTTTATTCTCTAAAGCATAATTTGTATGCATCTAGAAGTCATAATTTGAAATCTACTACATATTCGCTTGGTGATTTTTTAAACTGTGCTCATTAAACTCACATGGCATTCTGATACTCAAAGTGGAAAAAAAAAGTACCTGGAAATCTCTTAGTAAAATGTCCCTGTGGTAGTTCCAGATTAAGAAGTTTAAGTGAGATAAAGATGATCACCACATAAAGACCTTCCCTGCCCTGTACCAAAAGATCCAGAGGAGTTAAGATGAAATAACTTAAACAAGTAATAAAAAGCATTTTTGAATTGGAGAATAGTTCAGCCTCCTTCTTACTAGCTGGTTACAAACAGGGCTAGAAACCCTTGCCTGTTCTCAATAATTTTTGTGGAAGGCAATATAGATGAAAATATGCTTTTATATGACAGCTAACAGATGAACTAATTTATTTATTGCTCATAAAGACTTGAGGACTTAGTCATCCACTGGGGAAGGCTCTCCTGGAATCATGGATGCTCCTAAAATGCTACTACTGTCTATTATTTTTACTCTTTGGATCTCAAGCCTAGGAGCCAACAGAGCAGATGTGTGAATTCCTGCTGTCACATCCTTCTCTTGGCCTGGAGGTTATTACCCACTCTGCTCATCTCACCTGCTGAGACCACAAGATCTTGCACGATTCTTAGTATGAATTTTTTGTTGATGAATTTCAGATGCTATGAAATAAGCACCATGAGTAACAGCAACAGCCCATCATTTAGACACTGAAAAGGGAACAGTTGTTCACTGCAAGCATGCAACATTTTACTCAAATCTTCTCAGATTTTCTGCAGATATTAAATACATAGTTTCTATAAATGGAGGAGTAGTCTGCAATATATTTTTTGAGCAGGGCACTGCTGAAGAAACCACAGTGAAGAATATGACACTTTTCTTTTTTTTTTAATTAAATCCAATGGAAGTTTTTATTAGAATAATGTGTCTATGGAATAGGGCAGTTCCATTTGAAAGATTTAATATTTACACTTCCAGATTTTTCTTTAATGAAAGCTAAAATAAGCTGTGGGTAATGTTTAGATTCTGGGCAAAGCATAATGAACAAGCATCAAAACATTCTGTGAAAGTGAAAAATTGCACTACTAAATTGAAATGTGTTTATTTTGAGGTAGCAGAAAGGAAACACTGGAAAGTATTCCTAAATAAACCACTGTGATATCCCATGCATTTCTGGCTTGGGAGCCCAGCCTCCTAGTGAAAACTGAGACTAATTTATCTGATATGTTTTTCCCATAAAACAAAGAAACAAAATTTAAAATCACACCAGAATAAAGTAGAATAGCTCAATCACTCAGGAATTCTGAAGCTGCTCTTCAGCTGAAGACCTCAAAATAAAGCTGTACAAGCTTTTCCAAGATGATCCTTTCTGCAACTGTCCCTTGTTGGTGGGGGAAGGTGGGTGGGAATCATATGGTGCCTTTATTAAAAGCAACAAAACAAAAAAAAATTAAATGCCAGCATTTTTTTTCTGGGACAAAAGAGTCAAAAGTTTTTGACAAGCTCTAATATTAGAGCAATACATCAGCATTGCACTAATTCTGAACAGAGGTATTTCCGTATAAAAACAAACTTATATACTTGGAATTTAACACTGAATTCAGCCTTGTGCAATGCAGTCCTACTTGCAGTATGTAATCCCACATATGAAATTTAAATGAAAGAAGCATTTGATGTTTTGAAATTTCCATATCACAAATAGATGGGCCATGAATCATGGTGAAAACAGACGGAAAAAATATCTTTTCTGCCCAGTCTTTCAGTAAATTCCTAATTCACTGTTAGAAGTGATTACCAACCAGTCAATCTCATCTCCGTGCCTGGTAAGATCACAGAACTGATCATCCTGGAAGTTATGTTGAAACATATCGAAGAGAGGAAGATGATTAGAGACAACCAGCACGTCTTCACCAAGGGCAAATCATGCCTGAGTAATTTAGGGGAATTCTGTGATGAAATGACTGCATTGGTGGTCCCTCACCATACGGAAGGGATGCCATCCAGAGGGACCTTGACAAAGGAGCAGACCCACGTGAAGTTCAGACCAAGTGCAAGGTCCTGCGTGTAGGTCTGGGCAATCCCCACTCAGTACAGACTGGGAGAGGAATGGATGTGAGAGCAGCCCTGAGGAGAAGGATTTGGGGATACCGGTGCATGAAAAATTGGGCACAAGCCAGCAAGAACCACACTCTGGGCTGCATTAAAGAAACATGGCCAGCAGGCTGAGGAGGGGTCATTGTTTCAACTACTCCTCTCTAGGGAAACACCATCTGGAATGCTGCATCCAGTTCTCTATATCCATTCAGTTTGCACGGTACAGAAAGGCATGGACCTCTTGGAGCAGGTCCAGAGGAGGGCTAAAAAAGTGGTCAGAGGACTGGAGCACCTCTCCTATGAAGACAGACTGAGAGAGCTGGAGTTGTTCAGCCTGGAGAAAAGACTCTGGGGACACATTATAGAAGCATTCCAGTATTTACAGGGGGCTTATAAGAAAGACGGAGAGAGACTTTTTAGTAGGGCCTATAGTGACAGGACAAGGGGAAACAGTTTTAAACTGTCAGAAGGTAGATTTAGATTGGACAACAGGAAGAAATTTTTTATGATGAGGGTGGTGAGACATTGGGAAAGGTTGCCCAGAGACGATGTAGATTTCTCATTATGGGATGTGTTCAAAGTCAGGTTGGATGGGGCTTTGAGCAACCTGATCTAGTGAAAGATGCCCCTGCCCAGGGCATGGGGGTTGAACTAGATGATCTTTAATGTACCTTGCAACTCAAACCATTCTTTGATTCTGTTTCTGTGATTTTAGACACCCAAATAGGAATCCAATCACTGAGAGAGTGAGGATCCAGAGGGATTTTCATTACTTGGATGTTTCGAGCCATCATGGCTACAGATTCAGCTTTTGGGTGCAAACTTCCTTCAAACCATCAATTACTGTCAATTTACAGTTTTCCTCATGTATTTGGTCGGTCAAGAAGAATCTCTGATTTTCCCAGCTTTACAGGGAGCCACAAGATTGCTTTAGTCAGAAAAACAAGGTCCAAGCATGTAATGAACAAAGATGAGGGTTACTGCATAGGTGACAGGAATAATGCACATCAACATCTGGGTAAAGCAAGTGGTAAGTTTACCAAGTGGTAAGTTTACCAAGTGGTAAAGATGACAAGTTTAAGATGACAGTTTAAAGATGGCAAGTGGTAAGATGACAGTTTATTATTTAAATGTGAAAATTGCATTTTGTGAAAATATTTTCAAAGCAGAAGCTAATCAGAGCTTTCTGTTTGCTTTCTCTAGAACATGTCATTAAGTATATGCATTTTGTTTACAGATAGACTGAGAGCATACAGACCCTCCAAAACAAGACCTGAGTTGCCTGATGGCTGTCTGATGAAGACATCAGCCTATATGCCTTTTTTTTGTGAAGCCCTGATGACAAGAAAGTGAAAAATGCAAATCTCCTCGGAGAAACCGTGGTAAACAGAAAGAATTTATCAGCAGTTGCCTCTGAAAAGCTTATGCATTTACAAGCACAATTTCCCCATTTGTTACAGTACTCTCTACCACAGTTCACTGACCCCAAGTTATGCTCGAATGGCCTGATTGTAAAAAATGTGCAGTGTTTATGAGAAAAACTTGGTAGAGGATTCACCAGTTTAGTTGCATGTTATGAGGAGAGGCTATTGAGTACCCCAATTTTTAGGCATGCATGAATATGGAGGTGTCTTCCCACAGGTATGGTTTGGCAAGGGCATCCACAGAGCAGTGGGCATGAGGGGCTCTCTGCTTTGTAAGCAGCAGGATGAGCAGCTGACACGGAATCTTCTTTGCCCCTTCTCACCAACCACTTGCAGTTCTTGCTCTGGGGTCCTGAATTTAGGCCAAAAGAAATGGGGAAAAAAAAAGTAATCCACATTTTGGGATGCGGGATAAGGGAGATAAAATTTCCCTAGACATTTTCTCTTTTCATTGGCAGGCACTGGACACTACTCACAGGTTTGGTATGTCAGACATGGTCCCAGCAGAGACTGACCAGCACAGAGGCTGCAGGTGAGGCAGCTGTTTCAGCCAGGGCTGTTAACACTACAGACATGTTTCTCTTGAGCAATCTCTTTGGTACTTGTCCTCCTCTCACCAAACACAGGCAATATTACAAAAAACTCAAACAAAATATTGTCATTATTATTATTATTATTATTATTATTATTATTATTATTATTATTATTATATTTTCTAAACCCAGTGATTTATTGTGACCAAAGGCCTGTGACAAAGATCCTATTTGGCAGTCCTGTCTTCATAGTTTCTTTAATTGCAGTATCACTAGAGGAAAGTACATCACACTTCCTATATTCTTGACTTCTTACATAATAGAGGAAAACAAGCTCAGGCTCAAAATAACCCAAGAACTCCATACCAGGGGTGGGGGTCGGAAACAACAGAAAAATTAACATTCCACATGTTTCAAGAATGTAAACAATGTCATCACACAGACATGCAGAAAACTCGTGTTACTCAAACCAGGCGCTGCCAATTCTCCATCTAATGAGTTGTTGAATCCTGAGACAATCAGAAACCGCTGGTGAGAGCTTAGTGAACAACAGCATTTGTTTTCCCTTCTGATTTCTCCTTATTAAAAGCTACAGGGAAAGCACTGGGCTAGAAAGACTACCTCAATTACTCTTAATTGCTGTCCATTCTGATTAGCCCAGGCCACGGTGATCCCACAGCAACCAGCACAGGATACAGAGCAGGTGCTCTGTCTCTTCCTGGTCACTCCCTCTGCCTGGAGTGGCAATGCCATTGAGGGAAGGAGTGCCAGCTCGCCCTTCACAGAGGCTGCTGATACCCATGACTGCATTTCGTGTTAAACGGAAGGCTTTGCCTTCCTGTTTTGCTCAACTGTCTCGTTTTTGTTTTTTTTTATTTTTTTTTTGGTCTCCATGTTTAGTGCAGTGTTCCAAGTAATCTCATGAATGAAATCCCACCTCGCAGAGCAAGAGGGGTGCCACTGCTTGGATGGGAGGGTGAACATGGCTGTGGCAGCTCATCTACAGAGCAGGGACATGTGCATGGCCCAGTGGGCCAGATACATAAAAACAGCAAGAAACACTTTTCCAGAATCAAGATGAGGACAGAGGACTGCCTCAAGGGAACTGAGTGAACATCTAAGCTTTTTTGAACAAAGCAGAGGAAGTAAGATATTGCTTATTCCTAGTCCTTGCTATTTCTCCTTTGGCATAAATCTGTGGGACAGTTAGGGCATGACTCTGAGTTTTCAGTCTGCTTCTGACAAGGTTTTCCCCATTAAAAGATAATACCAGAAACATACATACTGGGATAATATATGTTCTATACATGGAGGAGATGGATATGGCTTCAGGACATAAATTATCATAAAATCAAGTTTAACTATTAGCTGTTTTATTACCCAGTCATCTAGGACCACATCCAACATCTCTGCTGTTCACTGAAAATTAAGAATATAGCAATGAGAATGTTGGAATGTCCATCTCAAATCAACCTGTAGTAAAGACCAACTTACTAGTTAAGTAGAAGGAAACTAAGAGTCTCTTAATACTATCAATCAGTGAGGAGATCCAGTACTGAACAAAATATTGTTTCTATAAATCCCATACCAACCTGATGCAAAACTTCATGACAGGACTAACTTTACTAATGCAAAACTTCAAAAACTTCATAGTGAGATGCAGTAATCCTTGATGCTATGGAAGTGTTAACAAACTTTCTTATGCTCCTCTGACAAGTGTTAAAGGACTGCATGGTGCATGCAACTACAGAGGAAACTAGTCTTGCTCACTGAGATCCTGGCTCTAATTCACTAAATGCAATGAAAATAAATGATGGATCTTATTGTGATTTAAAGCAACATACTTATTTAGGCCTTTCAGCTGCCTGCACAAGTGCTGTTTAACTCTCTGCCTTCTAACAGTGGGATGACACAAGCCTACCCAAATCACTTCACACTTCAACACTGTCGGGGACAACACTGCTTTAATCAGTGGAGCTGTACCTATTTGCAACAGAATTGTCTGTGACATAAGAATGTAACTCCTGAGAGATCATCACAAAGTTCTGCACTCTCCTCAGATTTCTAAAAGACATTTAAAACTATTATGAGAAAATTATGTTACAGATAGCTTCCATGAATTTCAAAAAGAGCCTGAAGCAAGAAATCCCAGAAAAAAAACGCACAATGTTTTGCGTAGTGTAGTACAGCTGAAATGCATAATAAGAATTTTAAGGCCTGGGAAATCAGCACAGATAATCCCAAATCCTCGTAACAAACCATAACGTGACGAGAATGATGGTCTGCTGTGGCTAGCTCATCTTCACCAGGCAAAGCTGCAGACAAATTACAGATCATCCTCCTCTCAGCTCTGTCTTTCACCAAAGCTTTCCCCATGCCACTGCTCAAATATTTCAAATAAGCCACTTTGACATAAATGTCTAATTTACTGGAAATCTGCTGGCAACATATTATGAGTTGGCTGAAAAACAAGCAAAGTAATCTGCAAAGCTTTAAAACCAACACAGCTTTAAATGGGGATGTTTGCTGACTGCTTTTTCTCTCTCTTAGTAGTGGTCAGCTCTGGCAGTGAAATGCTTTAAAAAACATACAGCCCGTGCTAGAAAAAGACCAAAAGCGGACCAGATGTCAGCGCCAGCTCATGCCAGTCTTGCAAGAAAGAGGAAAAAAACAAAGCAAGAAGATGAGTTTTTCTTGCCATACATCACTCTACATTCTCCATCTGCACTCAAGGGCTCCTGGGCACACCACAGCATCTCTGCCAGGAGACCTGGACCCACAGCATGAGTGGGATCGTGCTGTCCACCACTGCCCCACCCCTCTCCACAAAAGAACTGATCAGCCTTTATTCTGGCAGCACCAGCACTTTCCTCCCAGTGCTCCTCCTCATTGGGCTGGCAGTACTGGAGAAGGCAAAGAAGCCTGGATGCTGGTTTGACTTGACATCGAACAGCAACAGGGCTCAGGGTGCGGGCAGCCCTGCTCACAGGCAGGCAGCGGATGCCCACGCAGGGCATGGCTGTGTCTGGGAGTGGGAGGTGAAACCCCCTGGATTTGTGAGCAGTGGCAGGTCATGGCACCACTCTGCTTCCCTGCCCTCACTACACTACATCCCATTTTACCTGTTTGCATTTGCAAGACTACACAGACTGTGCTGGGCTAAAAATGCGCAGATAATGCTCTATTTTCTTTAAGAACATGAAGTCTTTTACACATTTTGGAGGTCGACAAGAAAGAAGAGTTTCCACCCAAGAGTCTTAAATGCCATACCCATTTTCTGGGGGATTTTCCTAAAGGGCTGTGTTGGGACCCATATAAGAGCAGTGAGTTGAGTTTATAGCCCTGTATATCCCTTCTAGACAGGCACACAACGGCAGCTGACCGGGAGCATCACCTTCACCCTGCCCGCCTCCTCTCTGCTCTGTTCCATGCTTGGGGGTGAAGGTGGCGAGCACCCACCAATTTTGGGGGCAGGATTAACCTGAAAAGCAGCCAGGGATTTTGGAGGCTCGCTGTGCTGACGTGAGGTGAGCGGCGGCAGCAGTCCATGCCCTGCTGACTCAGCTGGCCGGGCTCGCTCAGGCTGCTTGGTGGGTGAGATTGGGTTACATGGCAGAAATCAAAACAAAGGCAGGAAACAGATCAGTACTTCCTGGGTTTAACTCCCTCTCTGGGGACCCTGCCGGTTTCCAGACTGCAGGTGGTTTTAACCCTGTCCTGAAACGTGTCTGAGTGGCATGTTCTGCTCTGGTGAAGTCAAGCCTGGTACATAAAATAAAAGCAAATCAAGGCAGCAGAGGAATGGCCCTAACAGGCACCAGTCGGAGAGGTCCAAAAGGCTTTACCTTGCTTTTTATGAATGGGCACAGAAATATGAGCCCTGCTGAGCAGTGGTCAAATCAGAGTAACCAGACTGCAGCGATGGAGTCCCTTGGCAGAGTTTTGGGATGACCCCCTCCCTGTTGTTCCCTGCCAGCTCTGTGTGGCTTTGCCTCTCCACAGCCGCAGAGCATCTCCGTCATCATGAGCCTGGCTCTCCTGTTCTTGCTCTTGGCACTGCACTTCCAGCATGGGACAGGAGGAAAACCCCGTATGACTTCATGCAGCTTTAGTAACTCCAGTACCAAAAAAATAGTTGTGCCCTCAACTGCTTACTTTTGGTGGCTGAGTTGATGTAATAGGTCCATTGGAAAGAGGATGTCTTTCATAAAACCAGTCAACTCTGCAGGACTGTGTTTTATTTAAAAAAGCTCAAAGGAAATTATAGGAATACATTACTGATTCTCTCAAGTACTGATTTGATTTCAAGTGATGTTTTTTTCACTTTGCAGCAGCACGCTTAGGAACAAGTCCTACCTGTGATGTGAAGTGTTGCTCAGAGTGGAGGAGCAGGGGAACAAGCTTTTCAATCTCCAAACTGAAAGTGTTTGGGGGAAAGGAAGACATTTCTCATGAGATCATAATGACCACAGCACTACCTTTGGTTCCCTCTGGGAACTCGGATGTTCTGGCAACAGCAATCTTGAAAGGTGAAACATGGTCACCTGGAGGCTACGAATCCTTTTCATATACAAATCTGATAGCAAAAGGACAGAGAAGTGACTGCCAAAAACCCTTGCTGGGAATTTGTGTGAGTGAAGATTGCAGGACTGGGGTGCTATCATGGCTTCTCTCCGTCAGGACTGCAAAGGGGGACACAGTCCCATAACACATCGTCCTGCAAAGCTCCCATAACTGGTGGAATAAGGAGGAGTTTCTTAATTGAGTTTCCCCTGTATTAAAAGCTTATGAAAACTATGTTAAAAAAAAAAAGACATAGAGCTAGAGTATTAAAAAAACCCAAACAAACCTCAAAACACACCCACCCTGGAAATGTCTGCCCATTCACAGCTTCACCAAGTATTTTCTTTTAACTCACCACAAGACTTCCCAGAAGAACAACTGAAAAGACATTAGACATTATTTATTTTTCTTTTTAAAATATTGTTTTAGAAACCTCCCAGAAGGAGAAAAATAAAGTAAATTATTATAGCGCCACATCAGCACAATTGCCAAGCTCAAAATGCAGAAGGCTACAGTGATCTAAGTATTCCTTTGACGTAAGATGCTTTTTAATTTCACAGTCAGCTGTTCTGCTTCCTTTTACAAAGACACTTCCACTTAATGTCTTCTAAGTCACCTTGAACACCCCCTGGACATACACAAATTCTTGGTAGCTCTTTTGCTTATTTGGTGGGTTTGTTTTGGTAATCTGGTTTCATGCATGGGAAAGTTCATTCTCTGTAGTAAATGAAAGGCTTTCATAAGGGGTCTTCTTTCCATTGGAGACACGATTAGAGGCCAATTGCTATTCAAACCAGCTGTAATAAAAAGGGCTTGTTGTGAAGAACACAGCTCTATTTCTTTTTATTAAAGCACAGAACTACTCACAGTAACCTTTTGCAAGACAACTGAGAATAAAAACAGCTTCACCATGTTGTATTTCACACAGCAGCTTGCCAAGAACACGAGTTTCTCAGGAGTCAGAGCTGCAGCAGAGGAGCAGATGTGGCTATTGCTGCAGAGGTGGGCCCCAGCCAGCACCCTCCTGTCCTGTGGGTCAGCAGCACGGTGGTCACATGCTGGGCAAAGGGGTTTGAACTCATGCTGTGTCTTCATCTGCTCCTGGCCCAGAGTCAAGGCCTGCCGAAGCAAGAGGCGAGCTGTGAAGTTTACGGGGTTTATGGGGTGCCGATCGCCCTCTGACAAGGGCAGGCATTTCCTGCAGCTACCAAATTTCCCTCCTGCATCCCCTCGATGGGCTCAGTACTGAAATGAGCTTTCTACCTTCTGCTGGACTACTCCAGACCTAACTGATATGGGCAGGGGGAGCAATGGACAGACTTACAGCTAAACATGGAAAGGACAGGAGCCACCTCTGCCTTGCTCCTATTACCTCTCAAAAGGCAAAAGCAGACCGTGGCACCACAAACCAGCATCTCCACAGAGCCTGCAGTTTTCTGAACCTTGATGAACTTGAGTTGTGAACACCACACAAAACACAGAGATCTTTCACAGATGTGGCTTCATGTGCTGGTTTGGACCTTGCAGAAAGGATGGTTCTGATCTGAGACCAGCAGAGAGGGAGCAAAGGAGGGTTGAATGACAGGTCTCTGAAAAATGATCTTTACTTTGGTTCTCTTTGATGAGGCAAGAGAAAGACAATGAACATATGTTTACTCTTCTTCCTCCTGCAGTATTTCAGCTGATTCAGACCCTCACACATACCAAACTCATTCCTTTCAGCGCCCCAAGTTTTCTCCTAATTTTAGCTAACCATGATTAACTATTTAAACAGGTATCAGTAGTACATTGACAATATTCTGGAAAGCTTTTTCAGCTCCTTCTTCTTTCAGCAGAAGAACATGATGTGGGTTTATTTGCCTCCCCTTAAAATCGAGCTACGCTGCTGCTTTCTGCAAGGCAGAGTAAAGAAATTTTGTATAACACTGAAATCTTCACATGGTTATTTTTAAAATTTGAAAAAGAGGTTATTAAACATGTAGTATCATTAAACAAGAAGAAACCTGTTTTCTTAAGGAGACAAGTTACTTTGTTTCAGGCAGCCAGAAGACTTAGGACTGGGGCCTTGGAATACAGTGAAGAACCACTTCTCAGATTTTTTGCTTTCCAGACCTAGGAAACAATGTTTGGAGCACAAATTTCCAGATGGAACCTACATGCAATCAAGTCCTACAGGTCTGTTTTTGAAGTTGTGCTGTTAGGTAGTCCTACACACTGAGCCAAATCAAATTTGGATGTATTCACACAAAGCACATAGGTTTAAATATAAACATCTGTGCATGCAAGCAGGGACGTGCAGTAACTTCTGGGGACAAGTGAATTTAGCTGTGCACAGATGCTGCGCTGAAACCTGGACAGTGTGTGTTTGGATTAATCTGGCTTCATACTGTGCAGTCTTAATTAAGGACAAGTTCTCTCCCACTCCAAACTTGAGACTTATAGGTCAGATTGAAAATGAAATCACCAGTTATGTGGGGCATTGTACACCAGATTTCCACCTGAAGCAATTAACTTCTAGAAACAAAGGAAGAAGCAAGAAAAATATCTTTTGTCTATATATATTATTTCTTGTAACCAGACTGTCCTCTATCATATGATAAAGCAGAAATATATGTAAGGAATCTTTCAGTCAATGGTTGTCACTACATACACAGATGGTCTGAAATCATACCTTCACCCACCAACAAAACACAAAACGCAAGGTTTTTTTCTGCCATTGAGCACTACCAAATGTTGGGTATATTGATCATAACAAGCCTGGCAAGTAAAAGCTCCATGCTCATTCCTGGACTAATTAAAAATATAAAATTTGTTAGAATTTTCCATCTTCCCTGACCAAGACCTTGAAAACAAGCACATAGACACATGTTATGTAATGCAAATCAATAAGCATTTTTCAAATATTTAAAATTTTGGGTTTTGAAAAATATGCAGTGAAGTCCTGTTAAGCAGACCGTCATGCCCAGATATCCTTAAAGGAAAACAATTCTGCCCTGCTTCATGGCGTCATGAAACAGCTGCCAGAGAGGACACAAAGTCCTGCTGTGCTAGGCCTGAATGTCTGCACAGAACTTTAAATACAAAATCTCCTTACAAGCCTCAGTTGGGCTGAAGCAAAGTGGATCCCTGGGTCTGGCACTCCACCTACTACAGAAACTTCAGCTGCTTCCATTAAGAGTCGCAAGCTGAATCACGAAAACACATTCACATCTTATTTATTTAAGGCATGAATCTCTCCCTCTGGCTGAGTGGGTGGATTTTCCAGATGCATTCCTGACCGAGCTGAAAAGTGTCTGCAGGACACAAACCTCTCCACACACCCACTGCACAACTCTTGTCCGCGCCGGCTCCGGGCGCTGAGCAAGACTCCTTCCCACTCACGCCTCTCTCCCAACCTCTCTCCACTTTCCAGAGTCTCAGCCCACTCACTTAACCCAGGCTGGACCAGGATGAATGGAAATTTCTTGGCTCTTGGCTGCTTCACCTGAGGTTTACCCATATACAGAAGGCTAATTGAGACTGGGTAAAATTTTAACCCAAGCTTTATTTTGGCTAATCTTTTGTAATGCAGCACAGTGGAGTTTGAATTGGTTTTGGCTCTGCAAAGCAGCATGCTGTTTCCTTGTTAGTGTTTGCAACAGAACAAATCATCCTAAAATACTTACCCCATTCTTCATTTGTGCTATCCCTTACACCGTTCTCTCTCACAGGCTTCTTTAGGCTTTTATAGGATTTCCCCAGCTTTTATATGACATATTACAGAGATCTGGAGTTGACAATATTATCTATGTAGTGACTCAAAATGATCAGGATGGTGATGCTCTTGCTCAGCATGGAAGTCCTTTCCAGCAGCACTGACCTCTCCTTGCTATTGCTATTTTAATGACAGGTGTCTTTAAAGAGATAGTTGCCTCAGATCCCTAAAAGTAGCTGCTATGACTCCTACCCTAAGTCCCATATGCAGATTTCATATGGAAGTCAATCTTCAGACAGAAAATTTTCTCTCTGAAAATTATTGAGAAATTTGTCAAGTACAACAACATGATGTACTTGAATTCAGAGTGTTACCTTGCCAGGACACTGGCCAGGCTCAGGGCTGCTGAGTGTGAGGAGGACAGTAGAGATATTTAGGTCTGAGTCTAGGTCCAAGTCCCACATTCAGGTCTGGGTGAAGCTGGTTAAGTTTCACACCTTCCTTGCAGTGGCTCCCCCAGGAGCATGGGAAACCAGGCACCAACCACACACAGAGCTTCAGTACAGGTTGAGGAAATTCCAAAGAAATAAAAAGAATCCAGGATTACCAAAGTAAGCAGCACATGACAGGTACGTATTTAATTTGTGTGTGTTGTCAGGTTCATCCAAAAAAATAGCCTCAAGGGAATACAGCACCCCCTTTCTCATGGAAAGAGCAGTGTCCCTGTGTCGCTTTCAGATAAAATCATTATGAAGAAGGTACAGAAAAACCAAAGATCAATTGCAGACATTCAAGCACCTGAAAGCATAAAATTAACAGCATGCAGTGAGGAGCAAAGTATAGTAGCAGCTGGCTACAAATGCAAATTTGTATTTGGAATAAAGCTTAAGAAGAGCTGAAGAATAATGCTGGTGCATTCTACAATCCCACAGCAGTGCTGGGAAAGTCCACTAATGTGTATTTTCAATTATGTTTTCCTTCCATCTCGTGATGGCTTCATATCTGAAGTTTTCATTTTTGCCACAGTTTTCCTGTGTTACTCCTTTGCATGGAAACATAATGGTACCAAGCACTGAAAACACAGTGCTCTGTTTCCTTTCAAGACAGTAATTTCACAGGTAATTTTGCTACAAAGTTGAACAGCCCAGAATGCAGCCTAGGTGTTCTGGCAGCAAGCTGATGTTACCAAGCATCATTATTTGTCCAGCTAGTTTACAGGGAAATAAAAACAAAATCCCCAGGTGTCGCTTACAGTGTAACCAATGTTTTTCATTTCCCTCGTAAATACAACGTGCTGTTCAGCCCACACACCTATTTTATAGCTCTAATGAAAAAGACAGAGCAAAATTCACACATCATGGTGACCACACTGCCTTTCAATTCACCCCTGTAAAAGACAGAGATTGATCAAACAGGTATTGCTCCAAGCATGCAAATGCAATATATGAAGAAGCATGTAAAGAATTTTAATTGTGCTAAATAGGAAAAACCCGTAACTAAGAGAAAATAGATTGCCTACATAACAACACACAGCTGGAATGACTTTAGTCCCCATGGCACTGCTAAGAGGCCTCTTTATGGGCTTGGATTCGAAGTGCCTTTAGCCAGGCACAGCAGGACAGGTTGGAGAGGGGCAGCCTCAAACCCACAGACCCGAACGTCTCGGCTCTTTCAGCTCCTGACTAAGTTAGCACAGGACACATAGACCTGATAACTTCTTGGATCTTGCTATTACTGCCTGGCACGTAATGGATTCCTCAGGGTCCACCAACTATTCTCCATCTTTACGAAGACAGGCAGTTTCAAATTTGTTGCTTGGATATTCCATCTACCACACATGCCTTTACATTGCAAGAGGCAGAAGGTACTGACAGAGGAGGGACACACTGGTGGCACAGGGGCACCTTGACAGCTCCTGAGCACTCTCCTCTGCAATGGCAATACACGTCAGCATTCTTTGTTTATTTATTGAGACTTCAGTTCCCTGCCAACTGCTCCAGTTCTGGGAGTATGTACTGGAAAAGAAAAGAAAGACAAAGAAACCGTACATAGGTAGTCCCTCCCCGTGCAGCCCCAGATGCTGAAGCCCCAAAACAAACCCAGGACCCCTGAGCGTGCTGGATTCTCTCAGCTGCTCAGGACTCACCCTAGGAGAGGGCAGGCTTGACCCCCTTCCACCTTACTGGACATGGCAATTAAAAGGGTCATTTCAAATGAAATTTCTTGGCCTAAAATGAACAGCCACATGGGCACCGCCATTCAGTGGGGATTTCATACCCCAGGACACATGCAGGCAAAATCCTCATCTGTCAAATATGGCCAGATCAGTGAACTGGAAGCAACAGTGCCTGACTTTCCTCTGGCTTTGTGAGTGTGAGTGACCCTGTGATTTTTTATTAAGCTGTGTTATTACACACTGCAGGCATACAAGTGAAAGAATGCCCAGGGAGGTATGTGGTTGTGGCACCTGAAATCCCTCACTGGTTGTTTACAAACCATAAAGAAAAGTCGACAAATTCCTAAAGATTAGTATTTTTTCTTTTTCATAGGGGCTTAAGGTTTATGTGGATATAGCACGCCACCAGGCTGATGCCAGACATTGTTTTGGTGCTTGTTATTAGAGATACGAACAATGGCCTGGATTTATTCAGAGACAAGAACTAAAATTATTCCATCTTTCCAGTGTTAACGAATAAATGCTATTCCTGAACTATCCCAAAATTCTGAGCCATGAATTTTGATCATGTTTGAACAGTTATTTATGGGCAAAAACTCCCCTGTATTTTTTAAAACCCTTTTCAGAAAATGCTTTGTATCTTAAAGTTTTCATTTTTGTTGTAACCCATTCACAACGCTTTTATCAGTTGTACACTCCTAAAACTCACTAGTTATATTTTATCACCAGTGAAGAAATAATATAGAAATTCTTACTGTATAAAATACTATAAAAAGTGCACAGCGAGAAAATAGTTAAATGGATCTTGTTCAGCTGTTCCCAAGCCACTCATCAGGGAAAAAAAAACCCTATTTTACAAATATGTTTTTAAACCAGTTTATTTCCCCCTCACCTTTTTTTAGTATAGCGGATTTCATTACTGCATGGCAGGATGATTCATCCATTCCTGGTCCACAAATTCCTAGACTTTATTCTTACACTTGGAATCATGCTTAGGAGCTAGATTGTTGTAACTGCATGGAAGAAGTATCCTGACCCAGGCATATCTTATATATCCTTAAAAGATACCTAAAGAAGTACCTGCCTTCCTTGAGGGGGCCCCCTGGTAACTTTTATCCCTCCTTCCCTGTCAGCTCTTGACCTAAGGGGTGTGGGGAAGGCTGGAGGATCAGTGCCTTGTGTGCACTGGACCTCCCTGGGGACATGAGAGACTGTCCCCTACTGACAGCTCAGCAGGCAAGAGGGGAGGTGATGGTGAGGAGTATCCTGACTCACTATCTAGACCATGCAGGTGACCAAGATGGGTGTTTCTGTGGAGAACAGGCTCACAGACTGCAATTCTGGCTGTGTTTGCCAAGGGCAAAGGGTAATTATCTTACACAAGCTGTTTAGTCTTCCACTTATCTATAGTGTACTGGTCCTATCTTCTGATTCCTTGGGAAGCTTCTCTTCATCAGCAGGGCTTTCAGCTCATTTCTTTGAAGTCTGTTTTCTAAAACACCACCGGTGTGCTGCGCAACAGTTCAAAGACCATCTTCTCTGCTTTCAGCAATTCCATATTGTACCGTAGCTTTGAATTATGCAATCAGTTATTTAACAGGAAATTTCTACTTGAAAGACTCTATTTATTAAAGTACAGATGTTAAGTTCTTAAACATTAACATAAGGAAACAAAATGCACAATGAATTCTACATCTACTACCTCAGAATGCTATGAGTTAGAAAGATCAGATCTTCCACCTTGGAGTCCATTTGATCCCTTCAATTCCCTTGCCTGTGGAGATGCCCAGAGCCTGAATCTCAGAGGAAAGAGTCAAACCCTGCCAGAAAGAGATCTCACCCTTCTGTCTACAATCTAGAAAGTAGTCTTAGCTCTCATGCCTGAGATTTAGCATTCCCAAAGTGTATCATATGGGAAAGGAAGTTTTGCCCTTTCCTCATTCATTCTTTCCCAAAGTGAGTTGAGCATGAGGTAGTACAGACCAGTGACATTGATTGATGAAAGAGTTAATATTGGTGGCAATCTGGCAGAGGAAAACCAGTGAAGAGGCTTAGCTTGCCATCTGGAGCAGATAACTTTAAACAGCCTGAGAAATGGGGTTGAAGATGAAGTAACTGGGATGAGAAACACGCTTCCTCACTTTTTCAGTGCAGCAATCTGGAGGCATTGCAGCTGAGCAACTTCTGGCAGCATCCCTGCACATCTGTAGCATTCATTGAAAAGAAGTAAACAGCATCAGTGAGCTGGAAAGACTGTTTTCCTTACTGACCCCCTGCAGCAAATCTATCCCAAGCTCAAAGGAGAAAAAATCTGACGTGTGTTTTCCTAGGAGTTGTCTGCATCTGTATTCACTGTTCTTTAATATGTTAGTGTGTTATGCTTAGTATATTTGGCTTACTATGACCAGTTAATGTTCTACTGACTAAAAAATACAGTAGCTTGACAAATTCTCAGAAATTAACTAATTTGAGAAGGAAGGACAGAATGATTCAGAAAAAGGGGAAGTGGTGTAAGACAGTGCGTATTCAGTCCTCTTTTCAAAAACTTCTTCCCCAAAATGAGAATTGCTGGAGTATGCCTCTCTCCTTCCCTCCTTCTGCTGCTCTCTTCCTTCCTTGAACCAAACTACAGGCTGTGGCAACAAGGCAGCTAATAATAAACTCCTCAGCTAAACTCTAGGAAAGCAGCTTGGTAAAGGTTCTGCCTGCCAAATGCTGACCAACACATGTTCCCAGCTGCCAGCAGTGACTGACTGCTAGCCACAATTTTTACAAACCAGTCACACTTTAGCCTTCTGCCCCTCAGAGCACATTTTGCTCCAAACAAGACCTGCCAATTCTAAATGATGGAGTCAAAGGTACTTGACTCATGGTCCACCTACCATGTCTCATGTCCACGGAGCATACAGGGACTTCTCCAATCACAATATATTAATACAACTGTTCTTGCACTACGACTCCTGAAACAAAACCCCCACTGCTGTTTTTATTCCTGCCCACACCACCAGGCTGTACAGGAACAGCGCTGGCATTTCTACAGTGCCAGCCAACAGACAGACAGAACTTCTTTCAAAATTACCTTTTATCAAGGTTTGTGTAACAAAACTTGGCTCTTGCCTTGGGACTCCCCCTCATTGCCTTCTTTTACCAGGAAGGACACAGGGCCAAGAGGGAACACCAACTGAGACAGCAAGCATAACGTTTTCTACTGATCAGGCAGGAGCTCAGCTGCTTTTTGGCCCCAACAGCAACCTCTGGTGCTTCGCTTGAAATGCTGATCCTGCTTGAAATGCTGACCCTGCTGTCCACTGAGTTTGGAGTCTTTGAAAGTTGTGCAGGTCACCTTTCTGTCTGGAGGAGCCCAGTGCCAGGTGAGGGAGCAGCCGGCACTGCTGAAGGCATGAGGCTCCCGCTCTCTCCAGAGGCTGCCCAGAGGCTGCCTGGAAATGCAGCAGAGACACTAGAGGTGGGAACACACTGAGTCAGGTTTTCTGAAGAAGGGGAAATAAACCCTTTAAGGGACACAAAAGCATGAGCAACTACAGTCAAACAGCATGTAGGCTGGTGCAGGGATGTGTGGAAACCAGGCCAGCCTAGCTCCTCCCTGAGCTGCCCCGTGATGCTGGGAAAGATGATGAGGGTATGGGAGGAAGTTTGGGCTCCAAAATAGTATGGACAAAGAAGGCTCCTTGGATTGGAACTCTACTGAATTACACAGCTCTCACCGCTGCCAATGCTATGGCTTCGTGGTCCCATTCCCGCTTTAGTCAAAGCTCTTCTGTACTGCAGATATTTGGGATACCTCCCTGACCACAGCCATGCTGTTTTCCTGAAGCAAAAGGCAGTTATGGTTGGTTCCTAAGGGTGGAACTACCCTGACTCCTCCTCTTGTGGTGAAATCTCCTCCTACCACTTCGAGGCTGCAAGTCCTCCTCTCCCTCCATGCTGCCCCACCAAGCACAACAGCAAAAGCATTTCTGGAAATGGTCTTTTGTTTCTAAGGGGAGAAATAACTCAGCTTGGTAGCATCACAATACCCAGGAGAAAGAAAGAAATGACAGCAAGTTAGCAGGCAAAAATCCCATCATGTCACAACAGGGATAGCCAGGTAGACGATAACACGAAGGGGACCTACTTTTATAGCTGTTAATGAATACCAATATTTTCCTTATTTGGAGGTGACAGAAATGAACAGTTAGCATTTATTCCTATTTCTCAAGATTTGTTTTGCTTTTTTGCTATTCCAAGGCTTAATCCAGAACAACAACAACAACAAAAGGAAACAAACAAAAGTAAAACAACAACAAAAAAAGGAAAAAAACCCTGTGCAGCCGTATGGAGGACTTTCCAAGCCACAGATGCTGGCTCTGTGGTTGGCTGATCTATCCAAAATAAAGCTCAACAGCAGGGAGCAGTGGAGAAGTTCAGGGGGTAGAAAAGGTCATGCGAATGTGATCCCCACCTCCCAAACTCCACATCTCCTTATGCTGCCTCCCCTGCTCCTTTTGGGATGGAAGGAATTTTTGACTTATTTTTCATTTTTATTTTCAGCCTGACTTTCCTATCCAGTGGCCAACTGGGGTCATTGAAAGCGACTCTTGCTGCAGCTACTTTCCCAGGACAGAAAAAATGACGTGAACTATTATTCTGATGGCTTATAGGTGAAAAGGCACCAGCAGCTTTGATTATGAGCCCCTTTGGCTGCTTCAAGACAGAGCTGGCACTGTGGGAGCTCAAAGGCCACCATGTCACCTTCCCCTTGCCACAGGGACAGGGATTCTCCTGCCCTGGGCAAAACTGTTGACTGCAGAGACTGAAATGTTTTCCCAACAGAAAGAGATCACAAGAGCCTTGAAAACGGGGGCCTTGAAGGCTGCTAACCCCTGTGCACAGATGGCACCACCCTCCTCACATGAGAAGGCCATTTTGGGTCAACAAACATAAAAAAAAGAGGAAAGCGGAAAAAGGAAAGAAAGCGAGCGACCTCATTTTAATAATTTTTGACATCAGAATGCTTTCATACCATATACTTTTCCTTTTCCTTTGGGAGGAGTGCACAGCCTATGTCATGGCTCTGCTGCCGGTACAACTTCTATAAGTCCACAGGAGATCCCATGAAACCACTCTGGAGAAATCCTACAAACTCTGCTGCACATCAGTCTGGGGGCTGAAACAATGCCCAGCTGGGCAGAGGACATGTAAGAGGTACGGCCCCTTTTTTTCACAGCCAGCACATTCATTTCTCTTCAGGTGTGGGCTTCAATTTCCTAATAAAAGAACTATTTTGGAAGTCTTATGTTTGCCAAGAAAATAAATCAAGTCTAGACATCACACCTTCCTTTGGGACGACATTGGATGTGGATGATGGGACTGTACCTGTATGTTCCGATGCTGCCAGCAAGAAAGTTTTTCACAGCAAGTGTTTGATTCACCCTAAGCACTCTGCAAAAGCCAGCTGAAAGACTGCTGTCACTTACCAAACCTCTTGTAGCCGAAGGACTGCACCTCCTCCTCCTCCGCAAAGTCGTCTGGAGAAAGAAAGACACAGCAGCAGATTATTACTACTGCCACTGGAGAAAAAGGAGAAGGTTTTACAGGTGCATGTTCATGAAATAATGTAAGTTTACTTGGTTTGTTAGGCATGCTGCTGCTCCTATCCCACCTCTGTCTCCAAGTGCAGAAGGCAGTTCAGAGCCTTTCCCCCAGTGAGAATCCCCAGCAGAACTCTGGATTACAAGCTGCGCAGACTTATCACCTGGCAGCCATCCTGAGGGCTGCTTGGCCAGCTAAGTGCACACCAGAGCAGATATGTCCCTCATCACAATGACAGCCACAACTGTCACCAGTGTGCCACTAGGTCGAGCTTGCCTGGACCACAGCAGTCAGAGAGGATGGCTGTCCATCCATCCACCACCTCCCATGCATGCTAGCTTGGCCTGAAAATGTCAGATCCGATAAAACACGGGAAACAGAATTGATAAACTCAGATGAGAAGAATAAAAACCAAGATAGTAAAAATTGTGAAAGGTCTGGAGAGCAAGCCATATGAGGAGTGGCTGAGGTCACTTTGTTTGTTCAGCCTGGAGAAGAGGAGACTGAGGGGACACCTCACGACAGTCTACAACTTCCTCATGAGGGGAAGTGGAGGAGCAAACACTGATAATAGGACCCAAGGGAATGGAAGTTGTGGGGAGGTTTAGGTTGGCTGTTAGGAGAATATCAGGCTCCCCAGGGAAGTGGTCACAGCACCAGTCTGCCTGAGTTCAAGAAGCACTGGGACAATGCTCTCAGATGCACGGTGTGATTCTTGGGGCTGGCCTGTGCAGGGACAGGAGCTGCACTTGATGATCCTTGAAGGTCCCTTCCAACTCAGGATATTCTATCATTCAATGATTTCATCATGCCTTTTGTTCTCATCTTTACAGCAAGCAAGCAGTAATATGCTAATATTCACAAGGTTATTTTGTCAGAAGCTGAATTTCTCTCCATTTCCTTCCGTCAGTGAAGGAAAAGGCTGGCATCAGCAAAAAAAATACACCCATGACTTTTAAAGAAAATAGAATATGTTTGTGTTCATGTGTTCAGCCTCCTTCCGCCAAGACAATCCCTCGTTCTGCTGAGTCAGGAAAGGCAAAAGCTCTGCCTCGTCACCAGCACCAGCCTCTGCATCAACTGCTGGGAGGGCAGCACAGCCCAGGCTGTTCTTCTCCCGCTTCTCTATTTCCCAGAGGGAACATTTAATGACTGGTGGAGGAAAGGCAAGCTCAAAGCAGATAAACACGGGTGATGGAGTGAGAAGTCTGTGTTTAGTTAGACCCTTTTTGCCCACAGACTTACTGCACATAATTGGGCTGCTCGGCATCACAGAACTGGGCTAACTGGTGCCACAGCTAACTTGGGACAGCACAGAGCCTTGGGGGGATGAATCCAAAGGCAAAGATACAGTCTGCATCCAGGCTCAGCAAAGCCTAAACGATTTGCGTGCATGTCTCCAGCAGGAAATCTGACTTGTTTTCCTTCTGACCTGTGAGATGCCACACACAGAAGTGTGAAGGAGACTTTGCCTGAAGCAGCAGCAGAGTCCATGAAATGCATAATTTTGCAGAACATCACCCTTTACTCAGACAGCACTATTGATTAAACAGCTAAAAACATATTCTTCACCAGGTAAGACATTTTGCTTACTGCCAGCAGCGCTCCTGTCCACATCTTTAGCTAGACCCCCAATTCAGATGTGCATTTAAGAAGTGGAAGAGCCAGCGGATGCTCCTTAGGCAAAACAAACACATCCTGGTTTTGAAGACAAAAAGAAACCTTTAAAAAACCAAACCAAACAAACCCTCACAATTGTCCCAAATGTTATCTGAAGACAAGGCCCCCCAACTAAACACGACAAACACTAACAAACCATAAACAGTCAACAACCAACTTCTCATCCCAGCAGTGAGCTACTTAGGAAAGATCTTCCCCTCTTGCACAAAATATAACATGCTGCACAAAATGAGATAACAGATCCAGAGACCTTAGCTTCCTGCCCTCTCCTGCTATCAGGCTGCAACACAATCGCCTCCTTTGTTTCTCAGGAGTGTAACCTGGCTTATCCAATCCATATCTGATGTATACAGCCAGGCCACCTTTAAATCCTGCAGCTTCATCCCACACCATATCTCCAAGACCTTCCTCCCAGGCTGACAGCCCCTTCCCTAGTTTTCTTGTTTTTCATGCTTAGACCAACAGCATTGGCTTTTACAACTTTAATCACATTTTTGTTTCTTTGGCCATTTCGGTGTATGCAACATGTTTGTATATGTACATTTTATACATTTCTATACACACATATACTTTTAAATATTTATATGTATGTTTTTCAGTATTTGCAATTCTGCATGTTATTCGTTCTAGGGATGGGTTTTTTCCTTAAGCTTTGAATACATTTTGAAGAGCACTTGTGATATTTGAAACAAAGAAGTGGAGATGGGCAAGGACAGTTATCTCAAGTGGTGACTCCTCTCCCTAATCAGTAAAATCTCAAACAGCATCTCTGTGAGTTGATCTTGGACAGGGCAGTCAATGTAATTTTAGGGCAAGTCTATAAAAATTATTTAACAGAAAAAGCTCAATGTTCTTTTAGTCACAACTGCAACTTTGCTGAAGTTATGTGCAAATATAGTACTTTACAATATTAACTATAATGTAAAAAGTTTAAGAAAAAAAGATGGAAGAAATTAATAAAGCAAGCTTGGACTAAACATTCAGAAATTACAGCACTTGGGAAAAAGAGACTAAGATGGGTTGAAAGTCCTACCTCAGAAGAGGTCTATGTTTGAAATATTAAAAATTAAATTGACAAACAAGCCTATAAATTTAAGTCCAAAGGCAAAGCCCTGCACCCAGCTTGCTCCTCCCATGCCTGTTGGGCAATATTGTCCTCAGTGGAGGCAGCAGAAACTTGATCCTCAGCTCCCTGTTCAAGTGCTGGAAATATTAAAATTTTGTCACAAGTTCTACAAAAATCTCAAAGCTTCCTGATATCTTCAAATCAGGAAAATACAGGAGAACCTAAGTTTTCATTGAAAAGGTAACAGCTTTTCTAGTGAAAACTCTGAAAATGTGATCTGTTATGAATTACAGAGGTTAAGAAAATATACACCAAGTAAGAAGGCAAATACTGCGAACGCCTCCAGTATGTTTTCATGACTTATGCTTTTAAAGGCAGTATCAGAAATCATTGTGGCAGAAATTCATGAGCTTTGAGCACCAGGGACTGATCTTAGACACGGAAATTCTGCGCTTTCACATCAGTGGTGCCCATACTTGAGTGAGGCTGCAACTGGTGTAGGAGGGGTTTGTCTGACATTGTGAAAACCTTAAGTTAGAAATATTTTTCTTTAGTTTAAATCAGTCCTTCTCAGTTACAAAGAGGACTGGAATGAACACAGTATTTCTGTTACATACACAGGCATTAATATGCAGGCAAGGCTTATTTTCATGGGTGAAATATATGAAGGGCAGACTCCTCCTTGAAGCAGACAATCAAACAGAATTTGTTGTTATCTCCTGGTCACAGGAATTAAGTCTTTAGTACGGGGAAGACCAGCCCTAACTCAGTTATAAGACGCTTGACTGAGCTCTCAGCTATGAACCAAAAGATAGGGAATCCAGAATAAGAAAGATGAAGAAATGTGAAAAGCTGGTCTCTTATTCCACTGACTTGTACAGAACTCTGACAGCAGGAAGGTCCATAAAAAAGGTGAACTTTGGGTAGAACAGAAACATATGTGAGCAACCAATTGTATTTAACCATGTCGGGGAAGGGCCACCAGAGATCTCCTGTTTTATTGGGTTTACAAGAGCCTCCTTGGGTGCTAGAACAGATTGTCATGGGGAGCTTACAGCAAACTGCTATAAATCACTGTCTCACTGTGGCTGAACAGCAATACATCAAATATTTTAGGGAGTCAGTGCAAAGTAAGAGTTCTGTTCCAGAAAATTAAAAAAAAAAGCTTTGAGATATTTTGGCAATATCCATGCCCATTGAGTACTGATGCCAAATTCCACTTGCCCTCCGGTTATAAGCTATTACTGCAACACCTCTAGTAAATACAGTTGCAGAGTTAAAAAAGTTACAGTACAATGCTTCAAGGGAGTGGGAATTATGAAAAGGCAGTTCAGCTGGGGATTAATGCAGCGAAGAGAGGGAATTCATTTAATCTAAAACAAATTAGACTCTCATTTGATTAATTTGCTAGTGGCAAAGCAAATCTGCGGAGTAGAACTGTTTAATTTCTTGTTCTTGTTCTTAAATCTTATATAAATTAATCATGGATCACTTATGAGTCACTCTGAGGTCAAGTAAGAAAGAGCTGGCCTGGAGCCAAAATGGATGCTAAATCTGCCCCTGAGACAATACAGGGCATAAAACCATGGCACCACATCTGAGGAGCCTTTAGTGCAAGGTGATTTTAGGGAAGTTGTTTCCATTTTAGCCCCTTCCTTTCACGGGTGTCATTGTTGGCATATGGAAGGTGTTAAAGAAAGCTGCTAATGTATGTGTCCAGCTGTCTCCTTTTAACAGTACACCTTGCTCAGCCATTTAAACCTAATTAACTAACACGGCAAACAAGACCTCAGAATCACTAGAGATGCTGGGTCATATGGTGGCTGCAGACACGTGGTATCCAATAATTTCGAGAACACTTGTGTGCTGCAAACATGGATACAAAGTCCTTGTTTAAAGACCTCATCTGAAGTCTTAAATAAAGAAAACACACCAGTATTCCATATTGCATTTCAAAATCTGGGAAAATCTATTCCAGGAGAGAATGAGGCATCTGGGCTGAAAATTGTCATGCCAAGTTTCAGCTCAGATTTTAGGAGTTCCTTTATAAACCCCTAAAAACTCAAATTACAGTACACTAGAACTTACCCCTAAGTACCAGGCTGGGAACTCAGACTGTAAGATTAATTTGTAGTAAAAATGACATCCAGTGTAAGAGTTTCCTCTAAAATACATCTCTCTTTCAAAGGGCTTTAATGTTTAGAGCCCTGCCTTTCCTACTGACTTAATGGGAACTATAGAGCTATATCCTAGTGCAACTCTGTAAAAATCATTCTAATATTATCAAGCAGAGATTTTCACTTGTACCATTTGGAAAGAAGCTGTGCCCATTAGTTGAAAATCACAATATTCCACTCTTTAACCCATGAATCAGCATGGATGAAGAGCTCTGCTCAGAACAGTGTAACAAGTGCATCTCCTTCATGAGAGACTGCTTGCAGTGTCGAAAAGCTGCTCCTGCCTGCTCTCTCCATCTCAGCACTTTCACTGAAAGGCAAAACTCATCCACTTGTGAGGTTTCTCTAATATTAACAACTGTTCAGGCACACAAGAACAGCGACAGCAATATCTTTCTCATATCACATTTCAAAAGCTTTTTGAGCTGCCACCAGATTTATATGCATTTCTGCTCACTATTAACTGGGTCTACATTCAAACTGCTGACCTAGAGGTGAAATGGAGCCAGCAGAAGCACAGCAAGCAGCTGTGGCCTTCAGATGTTGATGACTTCATCAGTCTAATTGGTTTCCACTGGTTTTCATAGCTTTTATTCTGGACAGTCTCTTGCTTGTGCTAATGGGCTGCTCATTCCCAGCTCTCTTCACAGATGCTTCATTTCACTTGTCCTCTTGTTCTGCATTTCTCCACTACTTTTTCCTCATAGGCCCTTTTCATAGTCAAGTCTTTCTCTCTGCCTCTGTTTTGATACGTTCTCCCTCACGAAATCCTACCCCACACTTAAAGCACATCCTGATTGACAGAATCCTGAGCTGACCTGTCACACTAACAGTCACTGTTGTTGGCTGAGTGTGTTGTGCCCATATTATCCACCCCTTCCTTTGTCTGGCTTGTCACACAGCAAACCCCTTTGCACAGGGATTACACGGATTCTGCACTTGCATAGTACCTGGTCTTTAAAGCAGCCATGGAAGAGGTTCCCCTGAGGCAGTCCTGGAAGAGGGCCCACCTCCCTGCATCCCAAAGCATCCTTTGGATGTTGTTTGAGCTTGGATTCTGGCAACAAAACTGAGGCTTTTCCTCAGCTCTGTCCAACTGAGACTGATGATCTGTGAATTTATCTGCTTATCTTAGTCACTGAAAGAGGCAATGTCCTAGATCAGAGATCCTCCCTTGGTACTATCCTACGACTTGGATGGTGTCTTCCATCACCTAACACATGCATAAAACAAACAAAACCAATAATCATGACAAATGGGTACACTTTAATATCTTGGTCTTCATCTATTCCCCTACTGCTGTGCCCAAAAAATGTGAGAGCTTACATTAAGAACACACCAAAAAAAGACAGAAGATTGTGAAATGTAGAGGTATAGCAATTCTAGTTTTGCTTTTGAGGCACAAGATGAAGACAGCAAATGGGGGGTTTTGAACAAAACTTGTTAGCCCATAAGTGCCATAGAGCATCATTACCCTACTGGCGTCGGGAGCAGCTGCAAGGTGTGGAGGATCAGCCTTAGAAGTTAAAAGTTTAAATCATATCGTATTTCAGAATAATTTAAGAGCAAACAGATATGTTCTCATTAAAGCATTGAAAAGTCGTGCCTGCCTGTCTGTCTGTCAGAGGAGGCAATTAACAGCGGTATTAAAATGGCATGCACATTCCTAACAACACGTCTCTATTACCTCCCATAACTCATTCACTTTGTTCCCCAGTGATGTTCCAGTCTGCACCTCAAAGTTATGCACCAAAAGGGACTGCAGTTTTAGGTGGAAGCTGTCAAACCCCAAAGACAATTCATCTTAGGTTGCTCCCTCACTCGCACAGACCACACTCACATTATGAGGAGGATCAGGTTCACTTTCCATGCCTCGTAAAAAGCGTCTTTATTTTGCTTTCCAAGGGGGAGGGCTGGAAGGAGAGATTTTCTGTTCTGACATACAGAACCTCAGGATAAGGAATATTTTGTGAAGCTGAAGATAACTGGGTATGCATCCTTTGCAGTACTGAGCTGCTTTCATCCTTGACATTTCTCTCAGCTCTCTTTATTTTACTCTGTTTTATCTCTGCAAGGCCTGATCAGCTCTATCTCTCTGCAAGATTACCTTCCCCTCCTTATCCTAGCAGGCAGAAGTGTCTGAACTTCTGGGCACAACAGTCTTTCACTGTGGATCTAAGTAAACTGTTTAGTGTTTGTGACAAAAAAAGGGCTCTGTTCAGTCCTCAGCTGTAGCAAAATCAGTCTAAAATGTATCTACGTTATCCAAAGTAGGGGAAGAAGGGGTCACAGGAGATTTTAAAGAACTCTCTTCTTCAAAGGGATAGGTTTGTCCATGCTATTCTTAGTCCTCTGTGGCTAGGAAAAGTAGAATAGAAGCAATAATGAACAATTACAAGTTCTTGCTGAAAATGCTCCTGTCATAAACAGCTGATATGCTAATTCTGCTCAATATCCTTTGTGGTTGTATAGTAATATTTCTATCTGTGAAATAACAGATTTCTCTTATAATTTCATAGCTCTGTTTTCCTCTGTATTGTTAATAAGAACATGCTTTGACACATGCATCTTTCTCATCCATATGTTTAAAATCTCTGGTGCTACCAATCAATTCAGGACACACACTGACTATATAGTAGCATTGCTCAGGATTTGTTCTGTGTTTTATCACACATTTATTATAACTGCTCGTGCCTTTGAACTTCTGCTGTAGGGTCCTGTGACATGTCCAACACACACCACTCAGACCTCCTGCATATGTTTCATGTTTATGTCACTATATTCATATAAGCTCTGTTATAAATGGACTAAGGAAAGGTTACTGGATCACTCAATTTCTAATCCTTGGTTTTCAGATGCTTTCTGGCTTCTGCAAAATGCTCTGGACTGGATGTTTTTAAAATTCTTGGTTTGAAGTTTCTATCCAGGAAAGACCTATTTGCAGATGACTGTTCATTTGATTTGGTGCACACAAAGGACAGAGAGAGAGAGAGAGAGAGAGAGATTTGTGCAGTGTTACAAAATAATAACTTTCATTCCTTTATTCTTTAAAATTAGCAGTGGCATCAAATCGGAGAGAAAGACAAAACCTGTCAAGAAGGTAACCATCATATAAATAGATTATGTAAGACTTTTCAAGGTACTCAAAAAAGAACAAGTGAACTTGCATACACAGTCGGCTTTTGCTACTGTAGGCGTTATTTGCAAATTTCATCCAGGCTCTAAGTCCCACGGAAGGGACAATTTTAGCAATACAGGCTGATATGTTAATTAATTGTCTGATAAAGTGTTCACCGTGTAAGGGAAACTTGGGGTAACCTGAACTGGCATATCCTGGGAGAGCTCAGTGTCCTCTTATTTCCTGCCAACTGTGCACGGAGCGCGCTGAGCCGCCTTTGAGGTAAAGGGGTCGAGGCTAAGAAAGGCAGGAGTTGAGGCCAGGCTGCTCCCAAGGCACTGCGGGCTTCACTGCTCCAGTGGAACACAACCAAGGACACACCTGTTTCTCCCCCGTGCATCTTTTTGCATCAAATGAGAGGAACGGCACAAGACAGGATTTTTGTTGCATTCCAGCTCTCAAGCACATCCCAGTACTCAAGCACAGGATCCCAGATGATTTGTCCTCCAGCACTATTGCTATAGAAGTGGTACATAGCAAGGTGCTTGTGGTGGCAGAGAGGGAGGAGGAGGAGAAGGAGGAGAAGGAGGAATGAAAAGAAGCAGCTGAGCTACTCTGAGCATCATTAATTAAGAGCTTCTCTGTCATCCTGGAGCAACAGTCCCAAAATGACCACCTTGACTTTGTCATTGCCTGATTTTGGGCGTTAGTATTAAGTGGTTATCCAAACAGTATCCATATTTCAGAGAAAATACTTATCACCAGCACTGACATGACAGCAGTGATTACAGATAGAGTTTAAAGTATTAATTACAAAATATATTGCAGCTATGTGGGAAGAAGTTCTCAGTTTTAACAACGCTTGTCCCTGTCTTAAATTAGGGCCAACATTTTCAAACATGTGGTGGTGTTTGACTATGAGGAAGCTGTTGTCATTTGTTTCCCAGGCAACGACTGCTCCTTCGTACCCCAATAAATAACTATAACTTAGAAGTATCATTTGATAAAGATAAATCTGACCCTAAAGCAGTCAAATCCCTATATAAATCACATGAATTATTACTAAAAAATATGACAAAGTTTGTGAGCTCAGTGTTGTTTGCTGGAAATAAAACTGCCAGCATATTGAACATAAACTTCAATTTGTTTTACTGATTTAAAACATAACACATTACAAATACCAGCAATGGAAAATATAATTTATTCCTTACAGATATTTAGTGATGTAATTATTTAGATATTCCTCCATTCTCTAGAGAGGGTAGATACAGAGACAGCTGCAATCAACAGATCTTTTTGTTTTTATTGAGAAAAATGTGTAACTATAAAAAGTTCTACAGTCCTACAATTATCACTACCATCAAGTTTAAAGAGAAAATATGAAAATCCAAGTCTGTACCCAGAAAAGGAAATCACCGAGTCAAAATCTGGTTTGACTCTCTGACTTCTCTAACACTGGCAAAAGCACTCGATGTGATGATTTGTTTGAAGCTTTTCTTTTGCTATTAGCACAGTCATTCAAGTGTTCTTCTTTGCATGTTTTATTACTGATTTCTGTAACTCTCTGGGAGAAAGAAATAAGATGGCTGTGATCACTCTTAGGGAAGCCAAATGGTAAGGACTAGCACTCCCTCTTGGTGGAGTGTGGGGCACCAGCGAGTGCTCCCAGGAGCAGGAATTACATCTTCCCTTTGAATGCCACTGCTCTGCTTTGCAAAGAGCAGTGGAAGCAGAATGGAAGGAGACACAAGTCCCATTATATGTTATTCCCATCTCTGATTCTTTGCATCCCACCTCTCCCCAGAACCTCAAAGAATGGAGTGTCAGTGGTAACAGGCACAGGTTTGTTCTACCTACTACCAGATCCCCATTGTTCTGGTTTGTTCCTGCCCTTACACTTACGCTGATAATGACAAGCTGATGACAAAATTTTTGGCATGAGCAGCCTATAAATAAAGAACATTGTAAATACATTATTTTTAATATGTTGCATGGCCCTGGAGAGACACCATGCCACAGTGTCAGAAGTAACTTAAATAGTGTGTGTGTGGACTTGCAAAATAAATGCCCCCCAAAAGTTTTTCCTCCCTTCAGGCAGCTACTCTGGCAAGTGAATAAATGATCACATTATTTGGTGTCCTAGACTCTGGAAACTCAGTGTAACTATCATGATGTTTACTGGCTTCCTGGCATCTGGAATAAAACTCTGCAGCCCAAGAAGAGGCACAGTGGTGCCCAAAAGCAATTTTCATATATGTATGTGTTTTCCTTAAGCGTATTTTTGCCTCTGAAGAAAAACTGAATTCAACTCTCACAAAGTCCCAACTAACTCCTAAACTTTCCATAATGTCCTTTGATGTTTTCATTGTAAGTATTCCCCAGTGTGTAAAGCCTCTGCCTTTTGCTGTAAGGCTATCAATTTTCATAAACAGAAGGCTTTCTTGCACCCCCCATACATCTTTACTAGGTTACAAAATGGCAATTTGGCAATCTGCTTCTTTATTTCGTTTAAAATTACATGATACCTCTCAGTCACAGCTATGTAGGACAGGGTCAAATGTTCCACCCATTTAAAACAAAAAGAGAAGGAAAGGAGGAAAAGAGAGAAAAAGAAACAAAGTTTCAGTTTGAACAGATGCAAGGTAAAGACCAAAAATTTTCCAGTCGGTGGATGTAGAGGAGAAATACGCCAAATACATTTCACAAGCCAGTTAAGCTTCTACTGGCACCTAATCACTGCCAGATGTTTAGAAGCAACACCAAGAACATCGCAAAACGCTGGCAAAAAATAAACAAATCAACCAGGGAGAAACACAAGTCTTCTTCTCGGGGCACCGGCGAGGGGGAAGATAAAAGTTGGATGCCGAGAGAAACCGTGCTGGGGGGAGAGCACACATGCCGGGACACACTCACACACTCACACAGGGACAGCCCGCTCCCGGACCGGGACTGAGCGACACACGCCGAGCCGCGGCAGCGGCGCAGACCCCGCACGCCGGGGTCGCGGTGAGACCGCTCTGCCTCTCCCGGCACCGGCTGCCCGTGCCCTGCCCGCCGCGCCGTGCCCTGCCCGCCCCCTGCCCGCGCCGTGTCCCGCCAGCACCCTGCTGGCCACGGCTCACGCCAGGGGCACCCTCCCCAGGACCTCCCTGCCCGCAGTGTCCCCTTGCTGGAGACTGTCCACAGTCCCGCCGCCTGCGCCGCGCCCGCACGGCGTTCCGCACGCTGCCCATCCCGCCCTG